>NEWO01001022.1:38423-51131 GCA_003013225.1 Phalaenopsis aphrodite | reverse complement strand
AACTTTACTGCAATAGATCATAAGTTTTATATAATACTAAAATTACTTGAGGACAAGTAATAATTAAGTTTGGGGGATTTTAACCAAAGGAAAATATGTAGATATTTTCATACTTATTTTATACTGTTTTTGATGATATCGCACTTTAAAGAAATGTATTTTTGATGTTTTGTTGCAGGAATGAGGAATTAGAGTCATTGGAAGAAAAAGATGCAAAAAGGAGAAAAATTGGAGAGAAAAGAACCAAAATGTGAAGATTTGAACTAAGACGCCGAGGGCGAGATTTTCCCGAGACTACAGGACAAAATTTCTAGAAGCCCGCCGATGGAGAGATCGACGGTTATGCCTACTCAAGCTTTGGATAAGGCCAAATTTTGAAGAGATGCTTACGCAACTCTTAGGAAAGCTCATCTACAACTTTAAAAGAACATTTTGGCCGAAAATAGAGGAGAGTCTAAGATGAGCTAAAGGTGCTAGAGGTTAGAGAAGTTCCATTAGTATAGTTACTAGAGTATAACAATTGTGAGGATTTCTTCAAGAGATTATAACAGAGGAGGGAAAGCGAGAGATTTCTTCTTCCTTGCTACTTTGAAGAGGAATTCTGTGTGTTGTAAAGAAAGGAAGAGATTCAGAGGAACTTCAAGGAGTGTTCTTGGGGAGAAATTAGAGATAAGTTATTTACTTGTTGTTGTTTGTATGACTTTGATTTTATATATGAATTCCAAGTTTTTTTGTGTTTTCCCCATGAGTTCTAAGTAGTTTTCTCTATCTTTCTCCTTGTCACGAGATTTGTGAAATTGTGATTTGAATTAATGAAGCCATGAAAATGTTTAAGAAATTGTGATGATCTTTTCACTTAGATCTTAATTTACTTTCAATCTGACCAATTGATTTGTTAAAATATGTTGAGTTTTACAACTAAAGTGAAGGTTACATCCAAGGTTTAGGGAGGTTAAAGCCCTTGGAAGTTGGGTGCAAATAAATAGGAAAATATTATTATCGGAAGAAGAATTGGAGATTTTAGAGTGACAGACTAAAATCCCCAATTCGGTCCTATCGTTTGGGTGCTGATGTGTAGATGTTAGCCCTCAGGTGAGGGGAACGTGGGAGCTCCGAAGTGAGAGTCGGTATCCTCCCATCCTAATCGCAGAATCAGTAACCAAGCATAGGATTAGTCAATGTTCTTTATGCCTGGACCAAAGGGTAAAGAATATGCATGATCCTATTTGGCACAATATAAATTGAACTAATTCATTTTATCCATTCACTATAATTTCTTGACAAGGAGAAGGATATTTTTTTATATATTGAATATCATAATTAAACCCTACTTTATATCATTAGTTATTTATTAGTTATTAAAATTATCTAATTATTTCAATTGCCTATTAGTGACAACTAAGCAAATTGAACGTCGTTGTTGTGATTAAAGTCTTGCTTTTCAAAAGTCTTAGTCTGTAATTCTAAACAACTCCCTGTGGGATCGATATCTAGGACTCAGTCTTGTATTACTTGAGCGATAAGTATAATTGCGTTAAAAAATTTAACTTTAACATTATTGAATATTATAATTATACATCTTAACAAAATTCGACACATCTATAAAGTCGCGATCAAGTCTTTGGACACAGTTGCTGGAAATTAAATCTTCTAGTAGCGTCATCTAATTCTTGTATTTATCGATTCCAAAAAAAAGTCGGTCACATACCTATTTTATACTATTTTTGATGATCTTATGCTTTAAAGAAAGGTGTCTTTTATGTTTTGTTGCAGGAATGATGAATTAGGGTCATTGGAGAAAAAAGATGCAAAAAAGAGCAAATTTGGAGCGAAATGGACCAAAATATGAAGATTTGAACTAGGCCGCCGACAACGCCTACGACGCTGCCGACGACGAGATTTTCCCAAGAATACAAGACAAAATTCTCTAGAAACCCGCCGACGGCGTCCTCGAGGCCACCGACAGCGAGATCGACGGTTATGCCTACTCAAGCTTTGGATAAGGCCAAATTTTGAAGGGATGCTTAGGCAACTCTTGGGAAAGCTCATCTACAACTTTAAAAGAACATTTTGGTCGAAAATAGAAGAGAGTCTAGAGTGCAAGAGGCCTTGGAGGTTACCATTAGTGTATAGAATTTCCAATAGAGTGTAACAATTATGAGGAATTCTTCGAGAGATTGTAAGAGTGGAAGGAAAGTGAGAGATTTCTTTCTCCTTGCTACTTCAAAGAGGAACTCTGTGTGCTGTAGAGAAAGGAAGAGATTCTGAAGAACATCGAGGAGTGTTCTTAAGGAGAAATTAGAGATAAGTTATTTACTTATTGTAGTTTGAATGACTTTGATTTTTTATATGAATTCTGAGTTTTGTCGTGTTTTCCCCATGAGTTCTAAGTAGTTTTCTCTGTCTTTCTCCTTGTCTCAAGATTTGTGAAATGGTGATTTGATTTGGTGAAGCCATGAAAATGATTAAGAAATTGTGATGATCTTTTCACTTTGATCTTAATTTACTTTCAATCTGGCCAATTGATTTGTTAAAATATGTTGAGTTTTACAACTAAAGTGAAGGTTACATCCATGATTTAGGGAGGTCAAAGCCCTCAAAATTTGCGTGAAAATAAATAGGGAAGTATTTTTATCGGGCGAAGAATTGGAGATTTTAGAGTGACAGAATAAAATCCCTAATTCGGTCATATCGTTCGAGTGCTGGCGTGTAAATGTTAGCCCTCAAGTGAGGGGAACGTGGGAGCTCCAAAGTGAGAGACGGTATCCTCCCACCCTAGCCGCAGAATCAGTAACCAAGCATAGGATTAGTCAATGTTCTTTATGCCTGGACCAAAGGGTAAAGAATATGTATGCTCCTATTAGGCACAATATAAATTAAACTAATTCATTTTATACATTCACTATAATTTTTTGACAAGGAGAAGGATGTTTTCTTATGTATTGAATATCACAATTAAACCCTACTTTATATAATTAGTTATTTATTAGTTATTAAAATTATCTATTTGTTTCAGTTGCATATTAGTGACAGAAAAGTAATTTGAACATCGTTGTTGTGATTGAAGTCTTGCTTTTCTAAGGTCTTAGTCCGTAATTCTAAACCACTCTTTGTGGGATCGATATCTAGGACTCCATTAGAACCCTATATTACTTGAGCGATACGTATACTTGCGTTGACAAATTCGACTTTAACATTATTGATTATTATATTTATACATCTTAATCAAATCAGACACATCTATAAAGTCGCAATCAAGTCTTTGGACGCCATTGCTGGAAATTAAATCTTCTAGTAGCGCCATCAAATTCTTGTATTTGTCGATTTACAAAAAATTCGGTCAGATGGCCTTAAGCTTTATGCAAAGTGTGGTCAATTCTTCACGAATGGCGGTCATTGTGCATGGAGGGCGGCTAACTCTCCTTCCATCCAGTCCATAATTTTGACATAAGGTAGCAATGCACGCATCTTGTCACCGTGAGGGATCCCATTAGCTCAGGCAAAGATGTCATAAATCTTGTGTAGATGGTGTAGCAATGACCTAGGGGACAATCAACATCTATCGATTGCTTCACCATTGGCCTAACTAGGACCACCCGAGTGAGTATCCCAATCATTATCGCCTAAGAGTCAGTCGCCTCCAACTTATCCTTGATCCACAACTGTTGGGGCACGATAATCAGATCCACATCAATGTCTACCAAAATTTAATTGATGACCATAATCTCTATAATAAAGCAATATAAGAAAAAAAATTTCATAAAAGAATTAAATTCATACAACCAAGACCAAAACCCCTCATACTAAGGATTTTATCCCATTCACGTAGTAAATGACGCCTCAGCCTCACCACCTTTCTCCTATATCTCGAGCAGTGCCAAACCACCACACGTTCCTTCCGCTCTGAGTGGTAAGATAGAACTAGCAACATTCTACTAGACCTGATCAGTTGGTAGGATTTAAGTCTCAGTAGGAGGTGCAACCAAAATATCAAAGAGGGAGATTGACAAAGTAGCATCCAACATCTGATTGAGTATTCTTATGTTGATGGTAGTGAAGCGAGTTAAACGATCTTACCTGATCCTTAGGATCAAGCCTTTTTTATTCTTTGTAACAACCTACTTCCTCCTCTTCTCACACTCCACATGAGATTGCACTTTCATCTCTCCAAAAGCTTTAGAGTACGATGCCTTATAATAAGGATTGGACCCCGATGCAGTTCAGCATGAAGGCATTTGGAGTTCAATCAATCCAAACAAGGAGAAGATGAGAAGAAAATGAGCAAAAGTAGTACTTTACGCCTTATTCTTAGAAACAAAGGGCACAAACGTTCAAAAAAATCAATTATTAAATCATTGATTATTTGTAAATGGAATTTATTTTTTTAGATTAAATTCCCTTATTCTTTTCATAGCATGACTTCCAAGAAATAAAAGAAATCAAGGAACTAAATATGTGTACATGAAAAATGCTAGCTTGAATCTTGAATGATTTAAAGGTTCAGACAGGGAAAGACATGTCAAAGGAGGTCCACTAACAAAAGACCCAAACAATAAGAACAACAACAACAACAAAAATTTTATCCCAATATGTTGGGTCGGCTACATGAAACCTTTTTCTCCATTGAGTTTTATTTAGTGTCATATTTTCATTTAGTTTTAATAAATTAAGATCATTTTTTATACAATATGCAAAATTTATCCTAGGTATATTAATACTCCTAAAATATATAGTATTTTTAGACACATTTTTATACATATTTTTGAGATATTGCGTTTTAATGGAAGGTATTTTTGTGTTTTTCTTTCAGGTACAAGTAAATAGTGGAAAATGCTTGAAGGAGTAAAAAAGGATCAAATTTAGAGTAAAAGGATAAAAAATTGTACTAAAGTGTTTTGGTGCCTAAGCGCTAGATCCAGCGCTTAAGCGCCGGTGAAACAGAGAAGGCAGCGTCTAAGCGCTAGAGGCCCTGCGATTAAGCGACAAAGATAGTTATTTTGACGGTTTTCTTCATTTGGCCAAATTTTGAAGAGATATTTGAGGCACTTATTGGCTTAAGAGGGTATTTAAGACCACTAAGAAAAAAAATATTATTAAAAAACTTGTGAAAGAAGACATCCTTTGGAGGATTGATCGAATGTGGACACATTTTGAAGAGTTTCGAAGGCACCTTTTGGAGATTTATAAAAGAAGAAAGTTGAGATATTTGAAGGGGTGCTTGAAAGTTCTGAAAAGAGTTTGAAGAAGAGGAGTTCTATGGAGTTTGGAGAGATTTTCAAGCACCACAAAAAATTACTTTATCCTTTTTCTTTTTAGTTTATTTTGAGAGTGTTGTAAAAGAGAAAAAATTCAAAGGAACTTCAAGAGTTTGGTGGAGGATTTGAGATAAGTTTTTATCTTTTGTTTTAAGCTACTTTTGGTTTTAATTGAGACTTCTTGTTGGTTTGACAATGATTTCTACTTTTAAACTAAAGTGTGTTTTTAATTTCTCCATAGATCTTGAGTAGTTTTCTTTATTTTTTTTCCTTAAAATGATAGGTAATTAAAGTGTTGGATGGAAGTTGTGGAGAGTATTAATCTTTATTGTTGGAAGAAGTTGTGATGATTTAAATCAATGAACTTCATTTACTCTTGATTTGGCATATCCAGATGTTGAAATTTGTTGTGAGAACATGTAAGAACAGAGCTAGTATTTTCTCATTAGTAAGAATCACATGAGGTTGTATGAATAAGAATGTAATTCATATGATTTAGTGTAAATAAATAGGGAAATAATCATTGAATGGTGTAGAGTTAGAGGACTTTAAAGTGCTAGGTCAAAGCCTCCAACTTGGTTTATTGTTTTAGGTTCTGATACAAGATGTTTGCCCCAAGTGGAGGGAATCGAGGGAACTCTAGAGTAAGAGGTGGTATCTTCCCTGCCAAGTTGGTCTTCAGAACTATTCAAACTTTAAATTAGCCAATGTTCTTTATAACATCTCTAGTAAGGGTAAAGAATATAATTGCTCCTATTTGGCACCACACAATTCGCATACTTCCACAACAGAATTCCTATACTTATTACTGATTCATGATAAGGAGAAAGATGTTTTCCAAATTCAGTGCTTTTCTTTTACATAAACTCAAGTTATCTTTTTAAATTATTATTGTTTTGTCAAAATATAAAAAATACCAAAAAAGATTTGTATTTTAATACAGAAAAATGTTTTTTAGTTTAAGTAATGGTCTTTTTAAAATAGAAAGTTTCCTATTCAATAGTGCATATTGCATATTTCCCTGTGGATTCGATATTTAGGTCTTCATAAAAAAGTCATATATTACTTGATAACGATACGTATACTTGTGTAGTATCCCAATATAAATATAAATTAAAGAGTTAAATTCTTAATTTTGTCAGGATCAAGTTTTTGATTCTGTTGCAAAGTAAAGAAACATAAGTGAAAAATATCATCAAAGACATTGTTATACTATTGCATCTAAGCAGTTTCAGGATCATATATCTCTGTCTTTCTTAACATAAGTAGAATCTAAGACATCTACTCTTCTAATTGGATCATCAGATCGTATACATTTAACATGATCAAACCATTTAAGATGAATCGCTCTAATTTTTTCCATCACTGGAGCTACACGAACCCTATCACAGATATATTTATTTTGCATTTTGTCTCTAAGTGTAAAGCCACTCATCCATGTAATCATTCTCATCTCGGTAAAACTTAACTTAGTTTTATGCTTCTCTTTTAAAGGCTAACATTCAACACCATATAGCATTACAGGTCTCACCACCATCTTATAAAATTTTCCTTTATGTCTAAGCGGTAATTTTCTATAACACAATAGAACTGAAGCATTCCTCCACTTCATCCAACCAAGTTGAATTCTACTAATAACAACCCCATCAATATCATCATCACTTTGAAAAATAGACCTAAGATGCCTAAAGTGTTTAGACTGTTTAATAATTTGATCACTCATAGTTACATTTCTGTTACTAGAGCTATTATTAATAAAGCTACATTTCATGTATTCGGTTTTGATTTTACTCAAATGAAGGCCTTTAGACTCCAGGTAGACCTCCATAATTCAAGTTTTTCTTTAGCTTTTTCTCTCATCTTATCCAAAAGAAGGATATCATTAGCAACACAAAGGTACATCCCCCTATAAGTGTCCAATAAGATCATCCATAACTAAAGCAAAAAGTTATGGGCTTAAAGCCGATCCCTGATGTAAACCAATAGAAATAAGAAAATATTTGGTCAATCCTCATTCTGTTTGAATATAAATAATAGTTTTTGTATATATCTTTTTAATGAATTGAATAAAAGTCTTATCAACACATTTTTTTTCAAGAACACTCAAAAGGATATCTGGAACCTTATCGTAAGCTTTTTCAAAATCAATAAAAATCATATGTTGATCCTCTTTATTATCTCTTAACTTCTCCACCAAACCTCTCAATAAATGTATAGCTTCCATAGTAGATCTACCAGTCATAAATCTAAATTGATTATGAGAAATATTTATAATACGTCTTAACTTATGTTCAATTACCCTCTCCCATAAAGTATGACACATCAATTTAATTCCTCTATAATTGACACACTCTTGTGCATCTCATTTATTCTTAAAAATGGGGACCAAAATACTCTTCCTCCACTCCTCAAGCATATTTTTAATTTTTTAAATAATATTAAAGAGTATATTAAGCCAAGAAAATCTCAAATCTATTAAATATTTCCACACTTCAACTGGGATATTATCAGGTCCTACAAGCATTTCACCCTTAGTTATCTTTAAAGCCTCCTCAACTTTTTTTTATTAATGCAATGGTAAAAAGGAAATATTTTATTATTATTAACGATATTAAGATCACTAAGGTTGATCATATATTCCAAAACGTATTTAAAAAGTTTATTAAAATAACTTCCCCATCTATTTTGAACATTTTTTCTAAGAAAATCACTTTTTGATTTTCATCTTTAATACACTTTACTTGAGTTGAATATGTACTTTTCTTTTCTCTTTGTTTGGCTAATTTATACATATACTTTTTACTCTCCTTAGTATCTAATCTATTATAAAGATCACTAAAAGCAGAACTTTTAGCGTTACAGACTATTCTCTTAGACTCCCTAGGGGTCGTTTGATATTTTTCTCAGTTCTCTAAGCTATTACATTTAAACCAATTTTTATAACATAACTTCTTGCATTTTGTCTTTTCTTACATATAATTATTCCACCAAGTATTTTTATTTATAGAAACTTTTTTTTCTCCAAGTACAACTTTTGTCAATTATTTAATAATTTTTGTTACTTCATCCTACATAGAATTTTCTTCTTCATGAACATCCCAAATTTTGAAATCTTGAATTTTATTTGTTACTTTATCCAACTTCAATGATGATGATTCATAGTGATCTTTATTTTACAGCTCTTCATCTTAAAATCCAAAACTAATAATCAATGTTGAGTACTTAAATCTTTACTTGGAATGACCTTACAAACATTATATTCTCGACAATCTCTTATTCTCATAATAAAATAATCATATAAGTAATAATATGTTCATCTCTTTTCTTGAATAAAGTATTAGTAATAAAAAATCATATGCTAAAGCAAAATCTAATATAGCTTTACCGTCTTCATCAATCACTCGAAAACTGTAGGCGCCATGAATATTTCTAAAATCTTCTACCACCCTACTGACATGTCCATTTAAATTTCCTCCAAAAAAATTTCTTTCTTCAAGGGGCATCATTTGTATTAAGTCTTCTAACTCATTCCAGAATTTATCTTTAGAACATATATGTAAACCTACTTGAGGAGCATAAGCACTTATAACATTAAAAACCTTAGTATTAGCAATACTCTTAAGGACTATAATTTTATCTCCAACTCTATTAATTTTTACAACATTATATTTCAAACTCTTATCAATAATTACACCTACCCCATTTCTAGTGCGACACTTACCTAAATACCAGTTTAAAACCTATGTTATCAATCTCCTTACCATTTCCTCCAACCCATATAGTGTCTTGAACACATAAGATATTTATCTTTCTATGAGTCATAATATCAACTAATTCCATTAATTTACTAGTAAAAGTACCTATATTCCAAAATCTTATCCTTATATTAGTTCCATGGACTAACTTCATTACCCACATTCGTTCGTAAAGTAGGAACCCTTGCATATTTGAAACTACACTCAGGCACCAGTGTAGCAGACCTTGCACACATTCACTGTGTTCAGACCATATAATGCATCACTTCCAGGGGATGGCCTAACACTTATACAATGATCAAAAGGATTCATATCATGATTTTTTCGACAAGTTTTGCGCTGACTGTCGATTACCTTACAAAACCCTCTACTTTTAACATATGGGCTTGGGATTGGCAATGGTAGTGTTCCACCATTAAAAGACCGAAAAGCCCAATTATCTAAATGGACGTGTTAATGCCAAACTCAACTAAGGCAACCGAACAACTCGAATCCGAGCAGTATGACAAAGAGTGAAGCTTGGAATAATCCAATTCATTAACCACAATAAAACCAACCTCAGAGAGGAGATAAACCCTCATAACCTATAGTTATGCCAGAGACATCCAAAAGTCTTCCTAAATATTATCAACAATTAATATAACAACAAGTCTTGGTCATCCATCAGGATCTCTTCGTTTAAGGGTGACTTCTTATTAGATTATGGTGATTCATCTTATGCCTGATATCCTAACTTTATTCAATCAACAGGAGTTCACCATCAAGGATCGAGGGCTGACAACCGGACTTAGCTAATCGACTTACAAACTTGGTCGATCGGATAAATTTTACAAACTCTTTGCTAGTAGAAGATTGGTCGACCACCAACGTAAATTAATCTCGGCTAACCAAAGACACCTACCAATGCCTCACTAGCCTAGCTGACCCGTAGCATTTATCAAGACCCATGCCAGTTCAAATAGCCTAGCTAAAGAGCAACCAGGCTCTTGTCAGAAACAAATTAAATATTTAGAATAACATGTATATCCCATAATAAAGCAGGGTCATAAATATAACTTTGCATATTATACCATTTTTTTTTATAAATAATGGACTATTATATGAATAAAGGGTTAGAGACTCGTGACCATTATATGAATAAAGGATTACACACTTGTTATAAACTATTGTTCATTCCCAATGCCTCACTCCCTCCCTCTCTCGTTCCATCCCTTCCTCTTATGGAAAGTTAATTTAAGGAGCTCCTTGAGAAGACTGAGATAAAAAGAATAAGAATATATAATTACAAACCAATTCTCCCTCAATTTGTTCTTAATACCCAATACAACTTATGTCCATATTCATGTTTCACACCATTAAGAAAATGGCTTGCCCCTCCCGAAGTCTTTCCCTGTGATTTATTGACACCTGTGCCTTGTCCTTTATGTCCCATCTTCTCGTTCTTTTATCTGTTATTTTATGCGGTGCTTTTGACTAAATAATCGCAAATCTTAGTGGTTGGTGATTACTTGCAACTCTCGAATGTGGGTGAATAGCATGAAGGCGACCTCCAACCATGACCCCATGGCTCGGTTCACTTCCTCCACGGACACGAAGCTTGTGCTCTTGCCCGATCTTCTCAGAATTCAACGATACAAGAAAATTCATATTTATCTGGGTTACATTTACTTCTTGAAAAAAAAGGGCCAAACTTAATGAAATAAAGAATTGTTTGTATTCAATTTGTTTCTAATTCGAGCTTGAATAATAGTGTTGTAGGCTTGTAGATATTGCTCTAAAAAGCAATTCAATACTTCCGCCCATCAATTTATGGACGAGAAGCACTGCTACAATGAAGCGTGATAGAGTAAAAAGATGGCAGCAAAACCCACTTTGTAAGATGTCGTCTCTATCTAATACTAATTTCTTATGAAACTCATGCAATCAAAACACCATATCTAGAAATTACATCAGTAACCTTTGAAGAAATGTAACTTGAGAAAATAATAGTAGATAGTAAATTAAATGCCTAAGAGGCAGTTGCCATTTCAAAACTGCCTCTGTAATGTTGTATAGATCTCTTAAATAAGTCGAGGAAGATTTCATTCCTGGTTAGAGTTTGTTGCTAAGAAAAATAAATGATAAACTTACTGCATTAATAGTCCACCGATGCTAGAGTTCGAAGCATTTGCTTCAATAATAAACTTCTGATTGAAGTTACGCAATGCTAGAACAAGAGCTAAAATCATTGCTTTTTTGAGGGCAAAATAGGGGAACACTGCCAGAGAATCAAACATGAAAGCATTCATCTATAGAAGTTTTGTCACAGGTGCATTTTTTAGTTGTCAAATAGTGTGGATGCGCCCAATCTAACTTAGCGTGCATTTTATTTGTATCATCCTCCACATTTCCAACAAAGACAATAGGGAAATGATATTAGATTCATAATAGGAAAAAATTACATTTGCAAGCTTGTCATAAGGTTGATGATTTCGAACATTGTACTTCCTATGAAAAATGTTTCACATAGGCAGGTCAATAAAGTAAAATTTTATCAATACAATAGCAAATTTTTAAGTAATTATAAAATACTTTATTCATTAAAGCTTGGAAGGTGGACGATGCATTTTTTAGACCAAATGGCATAAGCATAAACAATAAAGTGGCCATGAGGTACTTTGAATGATGTTTAGGAGATAACTTTCCCATGCATTCATACTTATTGATTGATGTTCCACTATAAAAGAATGTGAAGCACTGTGTGATTGATCTAGGAATTTCTCAAATGTTAAAATGAAAAATTTATCCTATATTGTGATAACATTTAAAGACAAATAGTTAAAATAAACTTGCTATGCACCATCTTTCTCTCTGACAGGAATGAGAGAGCTAGAGAAAGGACTATGAGTTTCTTTAATTACATCATTTGCACACATTCCATTTATTAATTATTAAATTGCACCCTTTTGTAAATTGGGATACCAATAAGATCAATTGAGAACCTAGTTATAATGGCATGCAATGTTAAGCATAATGGTGTAGAGGAAATAGTTTAACAAATTCAAAAAACAATTTTATATTAATCATTACAAAACAAAAATAATATTTGATTAACACAGTGGCATTCAAGGATGATAGCACGGATGGTCATCTTGTGAATTAGAATACATGGAAAGAACATTATCGATTACCTGCTACTTAAAACCATAACCAATTGCAATCTTGTGTGAATGTGGTTAAAGTTGCAAATATTAAATTAAATATGGGCATAGTTGAGGATACCCATAGAAGATTATCGATTTATTATTACAATAAAAATGCACTGTGAATATTTTATAGTTATAATATGATTGACATGTAAGCTTTGCATTCCCCAAATGATATCTTAATACTTGATGGCTAGACAAAAAATTCAATCAGAAGGAGAGATTTATTAGAAAATTAAAACATTAAGAGCATTTATACTTAGCAATGATTTTCATTCACAATGTTTAAAGAAAATGGAGGTGTTAATACAACAACATGGTTTTTGCAATGTGAAACCAAATCATGGATAAACATACATGTACTATCACAATCAATCAGTACACGAGTTGAGAAAGAATTGATTAAATTGGATAAGTGCAAATTAGAGTTTTGAACTGTCTCATTAAAGCATTATAAACACTATGGAAAACATTTTAAGAAAGTTATTAGGTTCATCATCTATCAATTTTTAT
>NEWO01001022.1:0-10010 GCA_003013225.1 Phalaenopsis aphrodite | reverse complement strand
CCTAGAGGATATGTATATCTATTATTATTATTCTCTTGGTTGTTCTAGTTTCCCAATGGGTTTACTTTGTTGATCCTCCATTACTGGTTACTACCACCTGAAGTAATATTCCAGTTAAAATTAGGATGGTTCTTCCACCTTTTGTTATCATAATTTAAATATAGGTTATTTGACTTATTATATATGGCATTCAAAGTTTCTAATAATGCTTGAGAATCTACCATTTGGTCTAATGACTCATATAAATTGGTTGAGAAAAATTCATTCCAAATTGGTCTAACTTCTTTGAAATTGTAGCAACTTGATTTGCTAACATAGTAAATGCATCAAATTCATGAATATTAGCTATTTTTTTAAGATTTAACCTATTAGAAGACGATTGAAAATTATTGGTAGTTACTTCTTTAATTAAAGCATAAGCGTCATGATATGGTTTTAACATCAATGAACCACCAGCTGCGACATCGATAATAGATCTGAGAGATCCAGTTAATCCATTATAAAAAGTTTAAATTATTAACCAATCTGGTATAGCATGGTGTGGACACTTTCTAAGGAGATCTTTAAATGGTTATCATGCTTCATAAATAGATTCCACTTCAAACTGATTAAAAGATGTAATATCATTTCTATGCTTCACAGTTTTTTATGGTGGAAAGTATTTAGCAAGGAACTTTTGTGCTAAATCACCACAAGTTCTGATAGATCCAGATGTTAACAAATGCAACCACATTTTAGCTTTATCCCTTAGTGAGAAAGGAAATAACCTAAGCCTTACGACATCATCTGATACACTAACGTATTTAAATGTAGCGCACAATTCTAAAAAATTGGCAAGATGTAAATTTGGATCTTCAGTTATTGATCCCCAAACTGATTATCTCATACCATTTGGATAATAGCAGGTTTAAGCTCAAATGAACTAGTCATCACAGTGGGTTTTGGAATACTACAATGAACTTTATCTACCGTAGCATTGGCATAATCTCTTAATGGTCTAAATTCTTGATGAATTTCAACATTTTCATTATTTTGATATGCCATTTTGATAATTTTTTTAGATTTTTCAAAATTTTTAATCTTTTTAGATTTTTCTGATTTTCTTAGCAGTTTTTTCTAATTCAGAATCGTGGGGCACTATTCCTTCAGAACCTGAACTACGAATACACTAACAATAAAATAAAATAAAATAAAAGACAAAAATACTTTATAAATAAAATACTATAATAAGATATTCCTACAATAACTCTTTTAAATAAGACTTTTTAAAATAGAAATTTTCTTTCAATAAATCTCCGACAATAACACCAAAAACTTGATTTCAATTGTTTATATGCAACAGTATAACAATGTATTTGATTATATTTTTCACTTATCTTTCATTACTTTGCAACAATACCAAAAACTTAATCCTGAGAAAATAATAATTTAACTTTTTAACTTAATATATATATATATATATTGAGACACTATGCAAGTATATGTATCATTATCAAGTAATATAGAACTTTTTGATTAAGCCCCAAATATCGAACCCACAATGATTGTTCACAGTATGTGATAATTAAAGTAACCAAACTTTCTACTTTAAAAAGACAAATACATAAAATATAGTTTTATCACAGGAATAAAATTTAAACTCTTTTTTGTATTTTTAATGTTTGAAATAAAAACTTACTAAAGATAACTTGAGTTTATGTAAACGAAAAACATTGAATACGAAATATCTTTCTCCTTATCATGAATCAGTAAAAAGTATAGGAATTATGTTGTGAAAATATTCAAATTGTGTTGTGTTAAATAGGAGCAACATTATTCTTTACCCTTACTAGAGATGCTATAAAGAACATTGGCTAGTTTAAAGTTTGAATAGTTCTGAAGACCATTTAGGTAGGAAAGATACTAGCTCTCACTCTAGAGTTCTTTCGGCTCCCTCCACCTGAGGGCTAACATCTCGTCTCAAATCCTAAAACAATAAACCAAGTTGGGGGCTTTACTCTGTCACTCTAAAGTCCTCTAGCTCTACTCCCTTCAAAGATTATATCTTTATTTATTTGCACTCAATCATATGAACTACATTCTCATTCATATAATCTCATGTGAATCTTTCCAATTGTTTACTGTGACAATACCATCCCGGTTCTTACATGTTCTCACAACAAATTTTAACATCTAGATGGGACAGATAAAGAAGTAAATGAAGTGCATGGAATTAAATCATCACAAATTCTTCCAATATAAAAGATTAATACTCTCCACAACTTCCATCCAACACTTTAATTACTTATCATTTTAAAAAGAAAGATAAAGAAAACTACTCAGAATCCATGGAGAAAACAAAAACCACATTTAGTTTAAAAGTAGAAATCATTTTCAAACCAACAAGAATCTCAATTAAAAGCAAAAGTATTTTAAAACAAAGATAAAACCTTATCTTAAATTCTTCACCAAATTCATGAAATTTCTTTGAATCTCTTCTCTCTTACAACACTCTTAACTCACAAATTAAAATTATAAACAAAAGGACAATAATTTTTTTGTGCCTGACATTTTCTTCAAAAGCTTCTCCACAAACGTCTTCAAGAACCTTTCAGAACTTCTTAAGATTTTTCAGAACTCCCCCTTTCAAAAAGTTTCAACTTCCTTCTTTCATAATTTTCCAAGAGGTGCCTTGGTATCTGTTGACCTCAATTTTAGATAGAGGTTTAGTTTTTCCTCTTTAGTAGCCTAGGGTCTAGCCATAGGACTTTTTCTGTTGACTATTCCTAGAAAACTAGGCATAAAACCCTCACCATTAGAAGTTCCAAACTCTTATCCACTCAACTTGAAGTTCCACATCTTGCTCTCAACCTCTAGCACTTAGTAGGTGGGGTCACTGTGGGGGGAAACTCAAGATGAGTCTCCCTTAGGATTGCTAGACCTTAAGGTTAGCCTTGGGTGTTGGTCTGGAGCCACTCATCTGCACCCACAATGACTCACAACCCTAAACTCAAATTTCTAGCCTAGATCCCTTGATCTTTTGGGATACTCATGAAGATGGTCCCCTAAACCTACTAGCCCTACGACTATAGTTTGGCTAAGACCATTATGTAGAGGACCCAAAATAGGGTTCTCACTGGTTCATTGCTTGTTGGTGATGATTGATACCTCAACTCTATCAAAATACCCATCTTGGCCTTTTAGCCCTAAAACACCCCCAAATTACCAAAATACCCCTCTTGGATCCAAAATTCCAAAAATTCCCAAAAAATCTCAATAAATCCTAAATATTCCTAATTTAATTTCTCTCTTTGGCCCATTTCACCATCTTTAACCAAAACCCCCAAATTTGCCTTTGAGGGCCCAAATTTCCTCAAACCCAATTCATCAATTTGATATGAATTGACCCCAATTCCAATCCTAAACTCAAATTCACTTTTGATATGACCAAAATAAACCAAATATAAGCTCAATTGAGCCATGATTTAAGCTCAATTTTGATTTGGGTCAAAACCCCAATTTTGACCATATGACCTAATCTCACCAAATTAAACTCATAGCCTAGTCAATTGGCCTCAATTAATGTTGCAAAATATTTATGACATTCCTATACATCAAAATCAACCATAAATTGACCTTGTTGAAGTCTCAAATCAATTTGATTTTGACCTAAATCCAAAATTCCCAAATTTAGCCCCAAATTGGCAAAGTCCCCAAATTTCACCCAATTGATTGCCTTAACCTCCAAATTGGCATCCAATTCATGTTGTAAACTCTTCATGAGGTCCCTATTGACCGTTTACAACAATAAATTTGGGCTTAGCCCAAGGCTAACCCAAGCTAGACCCAAAGCCTAGCCCAACATGACCAATTTGATTAAAGTTCAAAATTCCCTCAAATTGACCCTTCAATTGAACTCAAAACCACTTCCATCCTTCACCAAAGTTGTTCCTTATGATAATAAACACCAAATGAAATAGTTATTTGGGCCAATTGACATAGCTAACCTAGCCAAAACCCAATTTTTTGTCATTTGCACCCATTTGGACCCATGCACTAAATATGACCTAACCATCCTAAAGCCACCAAATTAACTCCACCACATCCATTAGTTGGACTTAGTGACCAGTCCAAACACCATGAAATCACCTAAATCAAGCCATGGACCAAAGGTTCCCCAAATTAAGGGATATTATTTCCAAAAATGCACATGCTTAAGATATCTTTGCCAAATCAAAGCACATTTGCATTAAATTATTGTGATGGATTCCTCTGGGTTCCCTGAGCTCCTAGTCACCTCCCCCTGGCCGGCCGGCCAGCCTAGTGGCCAGAAAAGCCTAAAACCAAGAGCCACTCCCATGGCACCTGACCCAAATCAAACCTAGAGGGTAGCGCATCCAAATCAAACTCCCTCCACCTAAGCACCATAATGCACCCAAACTTATGCCCTGAGAGCCACCCCATGGCCATTTTTATAAAAACTCACCTCCCACTGCCATGGGAGGTGTTTTGAAATTTTCTTAGAGAGGCCTCTCCAAACTTCACATAGAGCTTCCCTAAGATCCCCTCAATGCATTCCAACCATTTTCCCTCACCCATTCTCAATGTTGGAGCTCAATTTTGAGCTTGAAACCTTGCCGGAAACCAGGACAGAACCCAATACACCTCCACAGTCCACCAAACACAAATTAACTTCACCCACACCTTCACAACAGTGAAAGAAGCTAAAGCCCCATCAAATCCCCCTTCCACAAAGCCTTTATCATAGCCCTAGACCAACACCTGAAATCGAGCTTGGTCGAATTCATATCTAGACCTTACACAAAGACCAGAGAATCAATCCCTAGCCTCCTTGGACCCCAATGAACGTGCCGAGCACCTCTGATTAAAGCGTCCCTTCTCAGAGCAAAGGTATAAAACATCTCCTCCTCCCGAGCTTATTTGGATTCTCCATTTACTTAGGCTTGATTTCATGGTATATTAACCGTATGGATGTGTTCGTCTCACTTAGATGAGTCCATATGATCAAACCCGAGGTGATTTGGTTGAGCCTAGACTGAGATCTTAAGGTTTTAGTGTGGACGGGTACGAGATCATTCTATCGGGGACAATAACGGGGAGCCGTTCGATCAATGTATCAAATGGATGAGGGAGATCGAGCCGGATAGCGCTTCGGGACATAAACCAAGAGCCGAGTCAGCAGCTACGTGGACGGCGGCGTCCAACCAGAGTGTGTTACGCATGCCTTTGGAGCTGCCTAGGATCTAGTCAGCACGCGCAGTTTAAATATATAAATAGGGCTTTTCATATTTATGTAAATACCCTTAACTTAGAAAATTCATAACTTTGTGTAGAAAAATCACAAAAATAAAATAAAAATACCCTCTTGCTCAGTGAACAGAGCAAAACAATGTGGAATAAATTTCAAGTTCATTTGATGCATGTTTTATTTTTAGTTAATTAAATACTGTTTGGGATCATTTGATTCTCCATACATATTTCCATATCACGTTGGCTTGAAATTTTGGCATGTTGTAGCCTCTGTGAAGGGAAATATTCTCTGATTTTTCCAAAGTCACAAGAAATCCCTATACAGAGATCCATATTTTTCAAGTTATTCCACATTATTTATTTAAAATAATCACGAAAATTAGCATATTGATTATAAAATCCTAAGAAAATTTTGGAAGGTCCACTATGACTAGAGAAACCTTTGGAAATAATTTCATGGGTCAAGTTATTTAAAATACCCTTAAATTTCACAAAGACTAAATCACAAAAATAATTAATTTTGGAAAATATAAACATTTAAATGACTTGATTTTTGATCTCCACCGTGATCTATGATCCAAAGAACTCATCATAAAAAATTTCAAAATATTTTGAGTTTATTTGACAACTTAAGTTGATTTTTAATGATAAATATCACTTTTGACACTTATATGATTTTTAAAAATAAAAATAAAACTCAAAAGATTATTGAACTTTATTTTTTTGAGTTCTCTGTGATCAGGGGCATTTTCTAAAACTAAAATGATATTTAAAATAAAAACATAATTTTTAGCCTATTTTACATATTTAAATAATTAAAAATTCATAAAAATCACAAAAATAATAAAACTCATGGAAATGTTTTAAATCACTTCCTAATCACTTAGGAACAATTAGAATATTTTTCCTGATTTTCTAAATAAAGATATTTAATTTCAAAGCTTAAAAATAATCTTTAAAGGCTAAAAATGAGCTTTTCACCAAAATAATTTCAGTAATCAAAGAAAAATCAAAAAAATATAAAATTTGCTCCTCTGGGTTCTTTGACCTTAGAGAGATTTTTCAAAAATACAAAACTTAATTTTTACCACCTAAAATATTTTATTTTTATTAAATAACCCTGAACTTGAAATAATTCTAATAAATCACAGAGAATTCAAAAACATATGAAATTTGATCCAAAGGCTTACCTAGTCTAAGGCTACCTCCAGTAAACATTTCAAGGGATTAGAATTTACCTTGGTCAAGTTAGGAATTTTCTTTGAAAAATCCTATTTTTGCATGAAAATAATTACATAAATTAAATTAAACTTTGAAAAATCAAATTTTCTCCTCTGATGTCTCAATTGAGCCATGAATAAGGTATGATAAAAATTTCAAAGTCATTTGAATTGAATTTGACAAATTATGAAGTGTTAGACCCTTATGGGCAAATGTGTAATTTTGGAAATCTTGCCTTAATTAACATTTAGGCCTAATTCAAATAGGGAAATGGGTAACCTCTGATCTTAATCAATTTATTTGATGCTTGAAACATAAGGGGTTTAATTGGTAGAAACCAATCTCACTTTCTTAATTAATATTAAAAATATTCTAAATTATTAAGATTTGGAAGTTTATTAAAATTAAATGATCCTAGACTTAGGGGTATGACTTTTGAAGTCATTAATTAATCAATTTAATATCCTATGTTGATCCAAATCATGAATCATGACCACTTAAAGCTTAACCCTTTTCAAAACTAATTAAGACACTCACCTAGGTCTTAAAGGGCTTAATGGTGACTTAGGCTAAATCAAAAATTGACTAAATGAGAATTTGAAAAATAAACATAATTGAATCAAAAATCCTTGAAACACCACTAAGCCCAATTAGGATTAAAAAGTTGGCTAAGTGTTCAAATTACACTAACTTTCCCCTTTAAGGTCTTCATCCACATAAATTTCAAATTAAATGATAAGTGATAATTACCCTATTCTTAGGGATAATTGAGACATCAGTGCTCACTGAGTAATAAGGGTATTTACAGAATGAACCGTTAAGCAACATAATAATGTTAAATGGACTCGAGGCTTTTCACCAGTTGGTGAGAGGGATGCATGGACCTGCTTCCCCCTCCTAACTTGTTGGATACCTCAGAGGCCTATTAAACTTAATATTCTTCGCTCAATGAAATCATCCTTAGTTAAACTTTTAAGAGCTGACCAAGATATGACATAGGGTTAGGAAAATTGCCAAAATTTTACCTTTCCTACTCTTAATAAACTGTCTTAACATGCATTTTAAGTTTCAGGCGGTGGAACGAGAAGACTCGCCAGATACACTTTTACAATTTTCAGCGTTGTCTTTCTTGTACTTTCATACTGTACTTTTATATCTGTAAATTTGCATGCTAAACAATGATGTCACCCTGCATGAAAACTAAAACCATCGTGATAGTCACATAACCATAACCAAAACCAAAAATAAAATCAACCAAGATAAAATTCACCGCCACAACATTCAAAATATTAAACAAATCAAAATTTAATCACAAACATCACATAAAACCACAAATTCAACTAAATTAAGATGTCTCTATCGGATGATTGGAATCCCTTGGACGAGGTAACCTACGGTTGCTAACGAGGCTTCCCACGGTTTAAATGAAATTATGGAACTCATTAAGTTGAAGTTTAGTAAGTTCATTTGGACTAAGTGAATCCAATAGAAAATAGTGGTGCCGGAATGAGGGAACCGTAGGATCCTAACCAGTGTCGCTCTAATCAACTTTAATATGCCCTCATAATATTTAAAGAACTTCAACCATAGGGCCACCTGAATTGATATACTTGACACACTAGATAACTCAAACTTGTCGCGGCAAGGAGCTTGGAGCTAGCATGGTGGGCAGCACGGCCATCTTCAACAGCAAAACCTGTCTACCCCAGCTAAACCAATCTTCCTTAGACTTATACAACAAAGCCATAGGAATTCGAGGTTGCTTGCTTATGAAACGTAAATCCTCACCTTATCTTTAGGCCTTTGCATAACCCTGCTATACAATATAAGCCATAACTCGTCTTAGGATTCCGAGGTTGTCGTTTATCACGACCTAAATCCTCACATCTTCCAGGCTATTTGTGTGATCATTTCACACGAATGTAAGCCCTAACTAATAAAATTGGCAGGATGAAACACCCAAATATTTCTCCTCAAAACTGAAGCCAAACATTAGGAAAGCTTGGGAAGTCACCGAGGTTTTCCTCTGGATCCATGACATCGCCTAGTTCTTCTTTCTTTGGATTCTACAATAAAATGTTCCGAATTTGAATCAATCTCCTTTCATACCTCTACGTCCGATTTCGTTGAAGAGTCCTACTGTTTGAAATTCCTTGAAGATAATATTTCTTGATTTTTTATCGAGAGTTTTCTTAAGTAACTTTTGTCATTTAGGATGTAATTAACTCTATGGGCTTGCCCTTATAAGAAACATGTCCGAACCTAGCTTAATATAAACTCTATTTAATCTTTTATATTAAATAGGGGAACTTGTCGGCAAATACAAAGGTTTCGCAGACCATACAGAAGTCATACTTTTCTTAGTTTATTTGATCGAGCCTCATCCTCAAGTCTTGTGTTTATCCTTAGGAATAGATACAAGATTTGAGGTACAATGCTCTTTCCATTTAAACTATGAAAATTATGGGATCAGTTTGATTTCATACTTCAACATCCTTCCAAAGAGGGCGACGAGATTTTGATTCCGGTGGCTGACAGCTTCTTACGGGCAACTCCTCTCCAAACCAAAAATAGCGCCGACAGTATCTCTTCAAAATGTGTCCTAATTCGATGTATTTTCAAAATGTCTCCTAATTCGATGTATTTACCAAGTGATGTCTCCTCTCACAAGTTATTTAATTATATTTTCATCCTTGGTGGTTATAATCACCCATTTTAGCCAATATGTGTCTCAAAAGTTTCTTCAAAAAATGAATTAACCCGTCAAGTAACTATCATTGGAGCTTAAGCGCGGGGCCTCTAACGCTTAGTCGCGGCCTTCTCTGTTTCACCGACGCTTAGGTGTCGTATCTTGCGCTTAGGCGTCAGAGTACTTTTGCACCAGTTTTGCATTTTTTATGCAAATTTGGTCCCTTTTCACTCCTTTTAGCATTTTAAACATTTTAACTTGTACCCGAAAGAAAAACACACAAATACATTCCATTAAAGCACAATATCTCAAAAATAGGTATAAAAATGTGTCTAAAAATACTATATATTTTAGGTGTATCAATCTCATGGCTCAATAGGGTGACCTTAGGATTAACATTCTCAAATGATTTTAATTTTACCAAATTCCCAATTTTGACCCTTCTTTGTCCCAAACTTCACCATGTTACCAAATTGCCTCTAAACTCTAGATTTTCCAAAAATTCCCAAAATTAGCCAAATTCTGAAAATCTCTTCAAAAAAGCATTTCAAACCATTGCAAATCACTCAAATTGACCAAAATACCTCAAAATTTTAAAAATATCCAAAAATACCCCCAAAATCCTTAAAATTACCAAAATGCCCTTCATACCCCAAAAATTTCAAATAATCCCAAAATCTCCAAAAACACTCCAAATGCTCTTAAAATAAATTTGAACCACTCCATTGAGCCCAAATTAACCAAATTGACCCATGACCAAAATCCTCAAATTGCCACTAAAGGCCCAAATTCCTCAATTCTCCCCTCATTTCCACCCAATTGACTTCAATCTCCCCCAATTTCCACCCAA
>NEWO01001021.1:170278-181982 GCA_003013225.1 Phalaenopsis aphrodite | reverse complement strand
TAGCATTTTGCCCCTAAATTTCCTCAAATTACCTTGATACCCTTGGGACCCCAAATTTGGCATAAATTTCCAAATTTACCCAAAATACCCAAATTAGTTCAAAAATCATTTCAAACACCTTGAAAACACCCAAACTACCCAAAATCACAAAAAATTGTCAAATTACCAAAATACCCCTCTTTCCCAAAAAATTCCAAAAATTATAAAATATCCCAAAAATTCCCAAAACCTCCCAAATATTTTCAATTTCATTTTTCTTAACTATCACATGACCCAATTTAGCTAATTTGACCATCTTTTATCAAACCCCCAAATTGCCCTTTAAAGGCCTATCTTTTCCCCAAATCACCCCAAATGTTTATCAAATTTATCTCAATTTACCCCTATTTAAATTATAAACTCAAATAAACTCTTGATGTGACTAATCTAGACCAAATAAAAGCTCAATTAGACCATCATTTGAACCCATTTTTAATTTAGATCAAAACCCCAATTTTGGCCCCATGACTTGGTTACACCAAATTGAACCCATAGCCCACTCAATTGGCCACAATTTGTGTTGAAGAACCTTAATAACATCACCATACATCAAAATTGACCTTCAATTAGCCTTGGTGAGGCCTCAAATTAATTTAATTTCAACCTAAGTCCAAAAAGCCCCAAATTTGCCCCAAATTTTCCATGTCTCAAAATCTCACCAAATTGATGGCCTTAGCCCCAAAATTTCCACTCCATCCCTTCATGACAAATCTTCACAACATCTCTCTTGATCATTTTAAGTATTTAATTTGGACTTAGCCCAATGCTAGCCCAACCTAGACCCATGTCTAGTCCAACATGCCCAATATGACCAGATTTCAAAAATCCTTCAAATGGACCCTCCAATTGAACTCTAAATCACTTCAACCCTTCACCAAAAATCTTCATAACAACAATCTACACAATGTTGATCAATAAATTGGGTCAATTGACATTACTAGCCTAGCCCAAACCCAAGATTTGATCACTTGAACCCACATTGAACCCATGCACTAAAGATGGCCTAACTACCCCAAAGTCACCAAATTAATCACTCCACAGACATTAGTTGGACCCTAGTGGCCAGCCTAAACCTCTTAAAACCACCTAAACTAAGCCATGGACCAAAGGTCCCCTAAATTATGGGATTTCATTCCATATTTGCTTAAGCTTAGGATATTTTTGCCAAAACAAAGCCTAAACACATTAACTTGTTGTGACTTATTCCCCTGGCTCACCTGACCTCCCTAGTCACCTTCCCTGACCAGTCGGCCAGCCTAGTGGCCTTAAATGGCCAAACTGAGAGCCACCACCGTGGAATTAAACCCAATTCAAATTTAGAGGCCACCTCATCCAATTTGAAGCTTAGAGCCTCTCTGCCCTCCACCTAGGCAGCACATTTCACCCCCCAATTGGTCATGGTAGAAAGCCTAAGGCCATTATTATAAAAAGCTCCCCTACACATCCATAGAGAGAAAGCTAAGAAATTCCTCTAAGCAACTTCCCCAAATTGATCTCAAAGCCCCTTTGAGATCCCCCTCAGTACAACCTAACCACCACATTGCCCTACATCCCCTTGCCGAAGCCTAATTTTTTAGCTCAACACCCTACCGGAGATAGGACAAAGCTCTCTAAACCTCTAAACTCCACCAAACTCAAATTAAACTCACCCACACCTTCACAACATTGAAGGAAGCCAAATCCCCATGAAATCCCCCTTCCATAGTCCCATAGTATAGACTTTGATCAACACCTGAAATCGGCCTTGGTCGAATTTGGGTCTAGGCATTTTACCATAGTAAGATGCTTAATCCGTAGCTTCTTTGGACCCCAACGAATGTGTCAAGACTCTCTGATCAAAGCTTCCCTTCTCAGAGCCAAGGTATTGAACCTCTCCTCCTCCCCAACCTATTTAGATTCTACATTTGATTAGGCTTAATTTAATTGCACGATTATCATAGGGATATGTTTGTCTCACTTAGATGAGTCCATAGGATCAAACCCAAAGTGATTTAGTTGAGTCTAGGCTGAGATCTTATGATTTTAGTGTGGACTGTCATGGGATCACTTTATCGTTGACGATGACGGGGAGCCGTACGATCACCCGTATATCGGATGGACAGAGGATATCGAGCTGGATAGCGTTTCCTTTCATGAACCACGGGCCGAGTCAGCGGCTACATGGATGGTGGCATCCAACCAGAGTGCACCAGATGTGCTTTCGGAGCTGCCTAGGATACAGTCAGCGCTGCGCGTTTAAATAGATAAATAGGGAATCTAAAAAATCAGAAAATGATCCCTAGCTTGAAAAATTCATATCTTAGTAAAGAAAAATCATAAAAATGAAATAAAAAATACTTACTTGCTCAGTGAATAGAGGATAAAAATGTGGAAATGATTTGGAGTCCATTTGATGCATATTTTATTTTTAATGAATTAAACACTGATTTGGATGTTTTGATTCTCCATGCATGTAGTAATATCACCATGGCTTAAAATTTTAGCAAGTTGTTACCCCTGTCTTAGGGAACATTCCTTGATTCTTACAAAGTCAGAGGAGGTCCCTAGACAGAGAATCATATTTCTCAAGTTTATGTGCATTATTTACTTAAATTAATCATGAAAATTAGCATGTTGCTTAGAAAAATCTAAGAAAGGAAGAATTATGATAACCAGAGAGCCTTTAGGAAAACATCTTATAAGCCAAGTTATTCAAAATATACCTAATCTTTACAGACCCTAAATCACTAAAATAATTAATTTTGAAAAATTAAAACAACAAAATAACTTGATTTTTGATCTCCACTGTTGTTTAGGATATAGAGGGCTCACGATTAAAATTTTCAAAACATTTGGAGTTCATCTAATATCTCAATTTGATTTTTCAAGTTAATTAACATTTTTGGCACTAAAATGATTTTTAATAACTAAAATATAACTTGAAAAATTATAAAACTTGGTTTTTTGAGTTCTCTATGATCAGGGGTACTTTTTAAAAATAAAATGGTATTTAAAATAAAAACTTCCTTTTTAGCCTATTTTATATATTTAAATAATTAAAAATCCATAAAAATCACAAAAATAATAAAAAATTCTTCCTAAGCACTTATGAACAATTAGGATATTTTTCTTGATTTTCTAAATAAGGATATTGAATTTTGAAGCTTAAAAAAAAATTTTAAAGGCTAAAATGGATTTTCACTATAAATAATTCCAATAAATCAAATCAAACTCAGAAAAATATAAAATTTTGTCCTTTAGGTTTTTTGACCTCAGGAAGATTTTTCAAAAATACAAAACATAATTTTCCCCATTTAAAATATTTTATATTTAATAAATACCCCAAAAGTTAATTTTTTTTTAAATTCAAATAAAATTCAAAAAATCATGAAATTTGGTACAAAGGCTTCTCGGTTCTAGTTTTAGCTCCAGTAAAAATTACAAAGGATTAGGATTTACCTTGGTCAAGTTAAGAATTTTCTTTGAAAAATCTTATTTTTGCATGAAAATAATTATATTAATTAAATTAAATTTTCAAAAATCACATATTCTCCTCTGATGTCTTAATTGACCCATGAATGAGGTAAGATAAAAATTTCAAAGTCATTTGGATTAAATATGAGGAATTATGAAGTCTTAGAGCGTGAGGGGCAAATGTGTAATTTTGGAAATTTAGCTTTAATTAACATTTAGGCTTAATTCAAGGAGAGAAATGGGCAACCTCTGATCTTAATTTTATTGTTTGAAACACAAGGGGTTAATTGGTAGAAACCAACCTCACTTTCTTAATCAAATAGATATGTTAATAAATTTTTAAATTATTAAAATTTGGAAGTTTATTAAAATAAAATGAACCTAGGACTTAGGGGTATAACCTTTGAAGTCAATAATTAATCAATTTAATACCCTTATTAGATTTTCAAATGAAATTCAAATAATGATTCATGGCCACCTAAAGCTTAACCTTTTCAAAACTAATTAAGACACTCACCTAGGTCTTAAGGACTTAGTAGTTACTTAGGCTAAATCAAATATCATTTAAATAAAGATTAGAAAAGTAAATATCATTGAAAATTAGACCATCTTTCAAACACTACAAGCCCAATTAGGACCAAAGTTTGCCTAAGTGTTCCAATAGCACTAACTTGCCTCTTTAAGGGTCTTCACCCACATAATATTCAAAATTAAATTACAAATGATAATTACCTTACTCTTAGGGATATGTGATACATCAATGTTCATTGTGCATTAGAGTGTTAATATGATGAACTAATTAGCAACATAATAAGTTTAAATGAGCTCAGGATTTTACACCAGGCATCGAGAGAGTAGCACGAACCTACTTCTTTCTCTAGATCTGTTGGATACCTCGGAGATCTACTAAGCTTAATATATTTTTCTTGACAAAATTGTCCTTACTTAAACTCTTAAGGGCCCACCAAGATATGACCTAGGGTTAGGTAGGTCATCAAACTTTTACTTCCCCGTTGCATATAAACTGCCTTAACATGCATTTTGAGTTTTAGGTGGTGGAACAAGAAGACTCGCTAGGTACATTTTTACAGTTTTTAGCGCAGTCTTTCTTGTACTTTCATACTATACTTTTATACCTACAAATTTGTATGCTAAATAACAACGCCACCCTGCATGAAAACTAAAACTACTAGAATAGTCACAAAACCAAAACTAAAACTAAAACTAAAATCAACCAAGATAAAATTCACCTCCACAACATTCAAAATTTAAAATAACTCAAAATTTAATGACAAACATCACAAAAAACTACAATTGCAACTAAATCAAGATGTCTCTATTGGATGATCGGGAATTCCTCAGAGGAGGTAACCTACGGTTGTTAATGAGGCTTCCCACGGTATGAATGAAATTATGGAAATCATTAAGTTGAGTTTAGTAAATTTATTTGGAATAAGTGAATCTAATAGAAAATAGTGGTGCCAGAACGAGGGAACCATGGGATCCTAAATGTTGTCGCTCTAATCAACTTTAATATGCCCCCATAAAATTTAAATAACTTCAACCATAGGGCCACCTGATTTGACATTATAACTTGACACACTCGAAAACTCAAACTTATCATGACAAGGAGCTTGGAGCTAGCATGGTGGGTAGCACGGTCATTTTCAACAGCAAAACATGTCTTCCCCAGCTAAACCAATCTTCCTTCCTTAGATATAAACAACAAAGGCATAAAACCTTGAGTTTGCTTGCTTATGCAACGTAAATCCTCATCTTATCTCTAGGCTTTTGTACAACTCTGCTATACAATATAAGCACTAACTCGTCCTAGGATTCCGAGGTTGTTGTCTGTAACGACTTAAATCTTCACATCTTCAAGGCTATTTTTGTGATCGTTTCATACGAATGTAAGCCCTAACAAATAAAAATTGGCAAGATGAAAAACTTAAACATTTCTCCTCAAAACTGAAGCTAAACATTAGGATAGCTTGGGAAGTCACTGAGGTTGTCCTCTGGATCCATGACATCCCCTAGTTCTTCCTCGTTTGGACTCTACAACAAAACATTCCAAATTTGAACCAATCCCCTTTCACACCTCTACGTCCGATCTCATTGAGAAGTCATACAATTTTGAATTCTCTGAAGATAATATTTCCTGACTTTTGTCGAGAGTCTTCTTAGGCGACTTTGGTGATTTAAGATGTAATTAACTATAAGGGTTTGCCCTTATAGGAAGCATGTCAGAACCCAGCTTAAATAGGGAAACTTATCGGCAAATAAAGTGGTTTCATAGACCAAACAGATGTCATATATTCTTTACTTTATTTGATCGAGCCTCATCCTCAATTCTTGTGTTTATCCTTTGGGATAGATACAGGATTTGAGATACAACACTCTTTAATATAAACTATAAAAAATATGGGGTCAGTTTGATTTCATATTTTTCTAAAACTAAAATTCTATGTAATTAAACGTCATTCTGAAGCGGGCGACAAGATTTTGATTCCGGTGACCGACAGCTTCTTACGGGAAACTCTTCAACCAAAAATAGGGCCGACAATGTCGGACGCTCGTTGGAGAAGAAAAGTCACAGGAGCTCTTAACACAATCGAATGGAAAAAGTGTGAAAGCACAAATTAGGCTTGATCGTGTTGGATGACAATTTTAGGGCATGTGCGCTGAATTTGCGTCCACATTTTTCAAAGCAAGTATTTACCGTCGGCTGCACCGTCTTAACCGTCGGTGATATTAAATAATTTTAATGCGGTGAGGATTTGTCAATGCTATGTTTGATGCATACTATTTGTATCGACTTTTTGGCTACAAAAGGTTGACATAAGTATTTTATATCGATAAAAGGCCATAAATCTTACCACTAACCTATTTTGATCTAGTCCTATGTTAAAACTTACGTGAAAAAATTTTTAGCGCTAATTCTCAACTATTCTATAGTTAAAGGTGAAAAATGAGATATGATCAAACACAGAGAAGAGGGCAGTGAGCAAGTTCATATTTGATAGAATTTGGCAATTAGTCGTAAAAAATATTCACAAGTTAATGTATAAGATGTGGATCTCTATCATCAGCAAAGAAAATTTAGCTATTAGCAAAAAAAACCAAATAATTATTCAATTAGAAATTACAAAAGGAGAAAATTCACATATATACGTATTGTCAGAAAAATAGATACTATACAAGGAATACGAGAAAAGCCTTAAGCAATGAGTAGTGGGAGTCGGATTTAAAGCGTAAAGATGTATTAAAAAATCATTCTCCAGCAGAGCACTATCTAAAAAAAAGAATATTCCAAGAATTATTTCAACAAAAGCAGACTAATTCTTATCAAGAAGAATATTCTAGGAATTGTTCTCACAAAAGTAGATGCCCAATTACTCAACCAGCCTAGAAAGTAGCATCAATTATTTCATGTAAAGTCAACAGTGATGATTAATGTATTGATTTCTTTCCTTTTAAGGCCTTCTCACTTCTTCTAAAGGGGGCAGAGTTATTCAAGATTTCTTCTTCCTTTTTTTCATCCCCTCTTGTAGGATAAAGATGTTTGTTTGTCTTTGTGGCTATTTATCTTCTTTCTGCATGATGCCTATAAGATTGTTTTTTATGTATTAATGAATAGTATATTATGCTTGTTTGTTTGAAAACAAGCTTTGTTTTATCATGATTTTTATATATTCTAGCTACGCATAGGGTAAGAAATGAACTAATGTTGTGTTTCAAATCTCTAAAATACTTGAATAATGTTGTGGTATGTATGGACCTGTATGGTTTTATTGAGCTTTAAGTTTCTCTAAAAAACCACAGAGAAAGGTGCAAGATGAATCGAAGATTCTAAGGTCAAACCCTAGAAGGTGGATATCATAATATGATTATATGATTTTAAACTTTCATGCAGAAGCATTGTGGACCTAATACTTTTTGATAATCTTTCAAACAGAAGAGTAGGAAGAAATTCATACATATGGAAAAGTAAATTGAAGAATTCAATATAAGATTATGACAATTAAAGTAAAATCATATTCAGCTTTTAAATTTTTTATAACCTACAAGAAAACGCAACCGCAATACAGATAAAATAAAAGAAATAAAAACAAAAAACCAAGAAACAAGAAACTAAAAGTGTTAAATCTTGATCCTAAGAGTTATCAACTAAAGTTCTCATAAAATAGAAATAATTATTAATGTTGTTTTTTAGTAATAGTGCCAAAATGAGACATGCTAAAACTTACCGCAAAGTAAGTTGGCCATACAATGCAACTAACATGTCAAGTAGTATGTGCTATAAGAGTCCGCGTATCGATCTCATGAGGAAATGTTTAAAATTTTTTATTGAAGAAAAAATCTTTAGTTTAAAAACCCAATTAACTTAATTTGGAAGTATAACAAAGAAGATTTTTTAATTCATAAAATTCTATAAAAAGCAGAGTAAATTATTGGCAGTAGGAACAGAAAAGCAGAAAAAATCTCAAGAGTTCTTTCAAGAGTAATAATGCTCGTGCCTCTATGATTGAGAGATTTTTGTGATCATGGATTTTATAAATAATATTCAATGTGATTATTGTCAATTGGGAATATATTACTTCTTATGCCTATGTCTAGTTCAAAAGAAGCCAGAAATCCATGAAGTTGAAACTCTCTTAATCATCATGACATTCTGCATGAAAGTTTTGATCCGTTGGAAAGATTGAAATTACCACTAGAATATATCGATTATATCAGGATTTTGTGGTTAACCCTTCTTTTCCACTACTCTATGCTTAGAGGCCATAGCTTTAGGAAATATTTTAACATCTTAATTGGTTAGACTAGGAGTAAATAAAGTTCATAGGTTAACCGTCAAAATTTTCCTTGAAAGCACAAATAAATTCTATAGAAAAACATTCCAAAAAATCACAAATAAATCCACAATCCCTACATTTCAAAGATACAAGATGAATTTTTAGCCATGCATAATTGAGAAAATAATAACAAAGAAAACTATGCAAAATGCCATTGCAAGAAACAAATATATGTTAAACATACAAGTAATCTTGTCATCTCCCCAACAGTAGCTCTCTACCTCTCACACAACTCTAAAGACCTAGGTAAAACTCACCCTTCATGTTTTCAACATAAGGAAGAAAGAAAATCATAAGGAAAACACTCCAAAATCTCTCTAATCTCTACCTTGAGCAGTCTCCCACTTTCCTCTAGACTAGAAGATGCCACAAAAAGCCCTCAACATCATTCTTAAAGCAAATGAACAACATATTTGGCGAACAAATTTTCTCCCATAAAATGTTTTCAGACCTGTTGGCGTGGTCACGCCTGACATTAGAATGGGGTGGTGCGATCAGGCCAGATCCTGACGTGGTCACGCCGCTAGTTTAGAAATGTGGTCTCACTACACCACATTCTAGTGTTGTCACCCTACTGCTATCTAACTATGGTGTGGTCACACAGCTTTAGGCCACCTTTCCACTGGTTTTTCTCATTCCAAATTGCTTGTCTTTAACACCTGTAACCTGCACAACATCGAGAAAAACCTTTCTCAAACGTAAATCTCTGATAAACATGTGGAAATAATATGTAAAATGAAAGAAGAATCATATGCAAAATCATATAAAGTTTACGCATATCATAAACTTATAAAAGTTTCAAACTACAATTAGTTTTACTTTGAGTACCTTACGTACTGGTAAATTGAAAAGTTGCACCATTGTATATATAATTTAAAGTATGTTAGAAATTCTTCTTCAATATGTTTACTTATGAAATATGCATCCTTTATTTTTAAACTATTGGTTAATAGTATGCTTATATCAATGTTGTTTGAATGGTGAAGTTAATTAGTTTAACACTGATTAATAATTCATAAAATTTTAGACTTGGAAAAATCTTACTATATAAATTGTTGAGCTTCTTCATAGCTAAGTAGAATATATAATGTGGCTGCTCAGAGCTATTTATCTTTGAAATAATGTATATCATGCATCTCTAATGGTTTTCATGATATCAAAACAATAGATAATTCTTACTGTGAAGAAGTCTAACATAAAAACAACAAATTCTACATACAAACCACACAATTTTTGTGTATTGCATACTTACAACCTAAACTTCAACTTTTAAATTTATTCCACTCAATCCTTACGTATTACATATCGAACACCAAAACGTTAAGTTTTACATATATTCCACTCAATTCTTATGTATTACATATCTAACACCTAAACTTCAATTTTTATAGACAAACTACACATTTTTCTGTATTACATATCTAAAACCAAAACTTTAACTTTTGCATAAAAGCACACAATTCTAATGTATACATATGTGTAACCCAAACTTCAGGTTTTACATTCATTCCACTCAATCCATATGTATTACATATCCAACACCCAAACTAACACTTAAACCTCAATTTTTACGTGCAAACCACAATTCCTATGTATGGCATATTTACGTTCTATACTTTAATATTGACATACATTCCGCTCAATCCATATGAATTACATATCAAGCACTTAAACTTCAATTTCTTACATTCCTTCCACTCAATTCTTATGCATTTTTTATCTAGCGCTCAAACTTTAATCTTTACATACAAAATCAGGCAATACTTATGTATTACATATGTGACACATGAACTTCAAATTTTTTATACAAACTGCACAATTTTTATTTATTACATATCTACAGCCGAAATTTCATATTTTACATTCACTCTAATCAATCCATATGAATTACTAAACTAACAGCAATTTTTCAATTTTACATACATTCACTCAATCTTAAGTATTGCCACCAAAGCTTCAATCTTTACATATAAATCTCACAATTCTTATGTATAACATATCTAACACCCAAAATTTAATTTTTCATATAAACCGCACAATGATTATATATTACCTATCTAACAACCAAACTTCAATCTTTACATTCAAAACACACAATTCTTATGTTTTATATATTAAATAATATAACTTCAAAGACTACTAAAAATCAATCTTTACATTCAAAACACACAATTCTTATGTTTTATATATTAAATATGGAAGCTTCAAAGTATACATAAAAACAAACCCTAAATTCAAAACACACAATTCTTATGTTTTATATATTAAATATGGAAGCTTCAAAGTATACATAAAAACAAACCCTAAATTCAAAACACACAATTCTTATGTTTTATATATTAAATATGGAAGCTTCAAAGTATACATAAAAACAAACCCTAAATACAAAAAACAATGAAGGACAAGTGGAAAAATAGGAGAAGGGAACTTAACTTACATTCAGAAAGAATGAATACATATCAGAGTCGCAATTTACTATCAACCGTTGACATGTTAGACGCTCATTGGAGAAGAAACGTCACCAAAGCTCCTAACACAATCGAACGAAGAAAGAGAGATAGCACAAATTAGGCTTGGTCGTGTGAGACTACAATTTTAGGGCATCTGCGTCGAATTTGTGTCCACATTTTTCAGGGCAAATATTTACTACCGGTTGCACCGTCTGAACCGTCGATGATATTAAATAATTTTAATGCGGTGACGATTTTTCGATGCTATGTTCGATTCATACTATTTGTATCAACTCTTTGTCTACAAAAAGATCGACATAAATATTTGTATCGACTCTATGTATATGTATGTACATTCCATATACAAAAAAAGGTTCATTTTTTTAAAATGTAAAACATTTAATATCTACATAAACATAAATGAAGTATGAAAAATAGGAAAAAAATAGAATATGTAAAATCTCTATCCACGTCCGATTCAAGAGGTATCCAATGCATGCATTCATAAGAAAAACAATAAAAAGACGATGATGAAACGCCCAAATCTAAAGTTCAATTATACAAGCTCTAACATAGTCCATGTTTCATAAATGTGAAATTTTGTACAGCGGTATGATATGCTTTTTCTTCTTTTGTTATTGTACCATCCACTGGTTGACATAACAAATAAGCCGAAATAATAGGAATAACACTGTTGAATCTGAAGTTGAGAAAAGGTGAGGAATAATGAAGTTGGGGACGAGATGTCCTGTGGATGACCTTAGATTTACCAGACAGTCCTTTAAACGAGACTGCTTCAAAATGAGAATTTTCATAATTGATTCTTACAATAATAGTAACAATAATGATAGCAATATATAATTATGATTATGGTTATTTAAATAAGAAAATGTAAGTTTGAGAAAG
>NEWO01001021.1:111051-168788 GCA_003013225.1 Phalaenopsis aphrodite | reverse complement strand
GGAATTTATTTTTATGGACTACTCACCAGAGATTTAATGGAAGTATTTTAAGATATTTGCAAGCGGTTTATTTGACTGTTTCGTTTTAAAATTGTATGAATATTAATTTAGAAAATGACACTTGTAAATTAAATTATATGGGACATTTACATATATAGCACACAATTCTATTCTACACCCAAAAAAGAATTGCATGAATATTGAGGCAATCTGACGGTCTACAACAAAAGCTAAGCATTCACAAAGCCAACTAATTGAAGGACTGTCATCCGATTGGTAAACAGCCGACTGAAAGAGTGGTGACCGAGCAAAGATCCACCGAGGTCGACTGAGATGAAAGGTTAAAGACCCTCGGTATCACAAACATCAAAGCGAGGCTCTCTCAACACTCCCCTCAGAGATCACAAAGAAACGGGCAAGTCGATCAGCCATGCTAGGGCTGATTAGATACCACAATTAAAGCAGAATGGCCATGCTACGTGCGAACGGATGTCACACTCAAAGCTGACCAGGTTCCCAGGACAAAGTCAAATAGGCACCCAAGCAATGCAGTTGACTGATACTAGCTTGGTCAACCGTGTAAAGGACTCGTCGACCGAAGGGTCTAGGAAAAATCAAAAGATGTCTAAATCAGTTACAAATAAAAAACAAATGACAAAAAGACAATAATATCCTGTGACCTCAAAATTCGATAAATAGGAGTTAACATGTAAAAAGTGTTTTTTGGCTCTCTTGACTAGGCCTATACTGTGTCAGGAGAAGTCTCTCACCTTCTCTCTATTAACCTCTATTTTTCATATATATATATATATATATAATGGGTCAAATGAGCCCGAAAAAACCCTATCTTGCTCCGATGAGCCAAGTCTTTGTGTGTACTTATATTATTTTCTTTTTGACTCCACTTCTCCCTCTAGGTTCCTACCTTTTCGATCTTTGGGTAGGTCCTTACAAGATAGTTTTGGATTCAACATCCTAAAAGGTATGGTGAGTGTGGAGCATGCTACCAAGAGGAAGGGAAGCTACACAAATGAGGGTAAGTGGAACTAAAAAATTCTTACACTAAAGCATGACAAGAAGTTCATGCAATACATCTAGACTTTGTAGCATTGTTTATGTTATTTATCTAGAGGCTTTAGCTTAGGGTCGAGTACCTCTAAATCGATGTTTGGATCTTAGCGATATAGACAAGTCGATAAACCCTACTAGCACACTGTTTGGCCTGTCATAAGTGGCCAGCACCATTTTCATCAAATAGGGAAATAGTAATTTAGAAACCTTTTCTATAAATTTCTCTAACATACTCTCAGGATCAACCGATACTTGAGGAACTTGAACCCAAAAACTTTTCCTACGTCAGCCTCCAAAGGGGTATTATTAGCGGAATATTCCACAATGCTCATGCATAAAAAATCCTCCATCTCTAAGCTTGCATATGATAAAGCACTGGAGGTGATTCCCTACCCTATAGCAATAAGCTCCACGAGGGATAAGCATAAGTCACCACAGTAGTTAGTTTTTATAGCTACCCCCATGAATGCAGTGATATGATCCGCATTTGTTCTGGTAAGAGGTGAGACCCGACCAAGGTGATAATCTGAATGAATGAATTAGACCTTGATAAGTACAAGATGCGAGCCAAACAATCACTACAAGAAGAAAAAGCAACCGATAAGGATGTTATAAACCCTCAATCTGCGCCCCAATGATAAATCTGACCCACAACACCAAGATTAAGAAAAGCCAGTCTTTATGTTCATTGTTGAATAACTTTAGAGGAGATTACCTTCCCAACAATGAGTCCCGATGGTTAGTACCATGAAGGCAATCAGATGATTCACTTAGTCCTTGGCAAAATGTGTGGGCTGTCTGAAGAGACAAACTCTATAAAGGCATAATGAGGCAGGCAGTCTATAACATGTGTTGCTTTGTAAAAAATCAAAACAATGTGTCCTTTAACAAGGTCAAGTTATCCTAGAAACAGATTCTTTTCACCAAACAATTCTTATTAAGGTATAATAAAGGTAAAATTCAAAGGTATGCAAAATGACTGAATGGTCACATTTCAATACAAAATTAAGGAATACATCAATTTTCCACAGATTTAAGAAGATTAGCTATATATATTTTTTTACAAAAAGCTTTCTTCCAAACATAATGCCTAGGTATCATGAAGTTGGCTGGAAAATCCTCTCTCATCTCCAGTGCCTGAATCATCCCCAAACGATCCCTCAAAAATGGTATATAGAGAACTGAATTCTTTCAGGTTGACATACTTTTGGATCTACTAACCCAACCCGTGATACGAGATTTTGTATATGCAAATATTTATGAAGTTAACACCACTCAACGACGCCAAAAACATGATGCAGACATGTTTATAATAAAAATGTAATATAATCCCAACAAAAAAATTTTTTATCAAAATAATTTATCTCTTAAAAACTCTTTTTTAACTATCAAATCTCTTTTAATGTCAATGCAAGTATACATATCATTTAAGTAAAAAAGAGCTCTAATGGAGTCCTAGATATCAATCCCACAAGGAAGTTGGAAAATCCTAAAGTAAATTATGAAAATTATTTTATAACAAAAACAAAAAATTAAAAGTAAAGTGCGAATTTTGAAAATTGACTACTCAGGTGAATGCTAGATAAAATGCACATGTAAGACTACATAAATTAAACTAAACTAAATACTAAACTTTCAAAAGTAAAATTCTAAAAATTAAACGAAGTTTTTGTTGTGACAAAAAGTTCAAATTTAAGAAAATAACCTTCCCCTTAATCATTTGAAAATATATACATAAAAACTATTTTGTGTAAAATAGAAACGATTCTATTCTTTACCTTCTTCCAAGTGCTATAAAGAACATTGACTAATCTAGAGTTTGGTCGCTAATTCTACGGTTAGGCTGGGAGGATATCACTGCCACTCTAGAGCTCCTACTACTCCCTCCCCTAAGGGCTAACATCTCGTATTAGTTTCCATTCAACCAAACCAAATTGGGGGTTTTAATCTGTCACCATAAAATCTCTAATTCTACATCCAAAAAAGTACATTTGCTTATTTTTATGCACCCAATTACATGGATGACATGCTCTCCCATGAAATTAAATGTGATTCTTCTATATTGTATAAATCATATCTCATTTAAGAACATATGTCTCTCAACAGGTCTTAGCATTTCAATTGGCCAGATCGAAAAGTAAATAAATATTAGAATTCAAATCATCACAAATTATTAACATTTAAAACAATGGAAAATAAAATATTTTTTTCACAAAACTATATCTTCAAGTAGGGTGAAAGATAAAGAAGACTACTTAGAATTTGTGGGAAGGATATGATAAAACATGAATTTCATATTTAAAAATAAGTTTACAAAACAAAAGAAATGTAAATACAACTTATCTCACAATCCTTCCCAAACAAATCTTTAGAAGTTCTTTCCAAGTCTTTCTCTCTTTACAATCACTCCCAATTATCTCTTAGAAATGCAATGAAGAAGAAATCTCTCACCTTCCCTCTCCTTTTAAAACCCTAGAAGAAAATCTCCTCTTCTCTCTCTCTCCAACTCACGCCACTTTCTCTCTCTCCCTAATGTCACACACGCACAAATGAGAAGTCTTCTTCTTTTATTTTTAGACTTCCTCCTTTGGAAAAGAGTTCAAAATTCTCTCCAAAATTCAACTTTTTTGAATTCAAAAGATGTGTCCTTTGATCCAAGAGTCATATCTCTTCATAAAAGAACCTCCAAAGTGTAGATGGATTGAATTGCTCTAAGAGGAGTGTAAAACAAGTGTTCATTTGAAATTCATGCAAAAAAATTTTCTCGAGTTGCCTTAATTTGAAAATTCATCATTAGCACATCATGCACCAGTTCTCTGGATTTTGTCTCATCATGCGTCATAATCCAAAATTGGCTCTTTTTGCTCCAAATTTCATCATTTTTGCCATTTTTGCTCCAAATGCCTAAGAATTATAGACGTGCAACAAAAACATAAAAATACCCTTCTTTAAAGTCCAAATATCACCAAAAATAAACATAAGATAGGTATTTAAAATAATATATTATTTTGGTGTGTCAAGATCCCCCAAACTTAAATGTTACTTGTCCTCAAGTGACACTTTTTTTACATAAAAGCATACAACTTAAGATAGAGATTAACTTATAACTTCTACACTTTAGTTTATAAATAGAATGAAAAAATTTTTAAAAAAAACTCTTTAATAACTTATATTGAAACTCTAAGTCTAGGAACATTTCGTTATCAAATTTAAGGTTTCTGAATCTCTTATCAGTTCAAGAAGAATTGCAATTTGTCATATTAAGGAAATTTAGAACATTCTTTTGAAAAAGAACTTCATGAAAACATTACTAGGAATGCTACTAACAATCCAATATATGTTTAGAAAATGTAATAAAGCACCTTCCTTAAGTTGATTCAAGTGAAGCCAATTTTTAATTAGGCATCTCCTCAAGCTTCTCCTCACATATTTTTACTTTTCTTTTCTTTTCTTTTTCTTTTTCTATTTTTTTTCTTTTAGGAGCTTTTCAATCATTTTTTTTTCTTTTTCTTTTTCTTTCTATTTTTCAAGTGAGACTTACTATATCTAAATAACCTTTATTAATTTTGAACTTTATTATCCTCTTGTTAAAGTTAAAACTCCTTACCTTTCTTAACTCTATAAATTCATATTAGTTTTTATTTCTCATAAAGTCAAATTCTGCTCTCCTTAAATGAAACTCTAAAATTTTTAACACTTCAAAAATATAATTTTCTTTACTTTAAATAGTAAAACATAGTTTTATTCTATAATACTAAATATATTTAGCTTTAGAATTGGCCTTCATAACTAAAATTTTTTACCTTAATTTTCCTCAATATTTATAAATAGAAGTATAATCATTTAAAGTTAGATCTTAATATCCCTGGTCATGTTAAATTAATTTTTTTTAAAAAAATATGGTTACTTAACGATAAATAAAATTTAGTTTACTCCTTTTCAAATTAAGTTTTTCTTTCCCCCAAACTTAAGTTTTTAAGTGATTTTAAAGATGTTTTTAATATAAAATTTAGTAGGTGAAAGAAAACAATAACTGCATGAAAAATAAAAAACTGACCTGTAGAGAATTTCTGACTATGAAAATGGGCTCTGTTAAACTGAAGGTACTAACTATAAAACTACATACAGGCTTTAAAGCATTAAATAAAACATAATACATTCTAGAGAACTTGCTGAGAATTGAAAACATAAATAAAAAAAAATTGAAAAACTAAACTAAAAAAATAAATTGAAAATACTAAAAATGCAGAAAAAGTGAAAGTCTACAATTATTATTACAAATTACAAGTCCACAACACAACATAAAAAGACTTTTACTATAACAAGTTTTTCAAATGAAAGTATATCCCAATACAAATATGAACAACAAACAGACATAAAAACAACCAAACAAGTCTCATAAAACACCAATCTTTATCTCCTTCCTCTTCATTATCTGATTCTTCATCTTCTTCTTCATCATCATCGTCAGCATCATCATCATCATGAATGGGAGCATAGGGAGTAAACTGGGGAAAGCAGGAAAGTTCACATTAGGTCCACCCCTAAGGTGTCCTACCATGGCTTTTTCAAACTCAATATCATGTTGAACTCTCCTTTGCTGACATTCATCATTATATGCATTCCTTGTTCCTATTTCTCTCAACTTAGTTCAAATAATTACTATATCCATTTGTTGAATAATCAGTTGGTCCATAATACCTTCAAGCGAAGTAGATCTAGAAGTAGATGCCCTTGTAGTAGATGTAGATGGTCTATCCATTCTTCCACTTCTAGACTCAAAAAATGATTCTACTATTTGAATCATATATCTCCCAATCGGATTTTGTGGCTACAATCTCTCTTCATTTCTATGGGATTCTACTATTGATTGGTCACATAGAGTGAAAATCAAGGGAGGGTATCTCAATCCTCCAGTTATTAAACTACCAGCTATGCTCCGAGCATGTTGAACTATTAGTGCACCAACATTTATTGCCTTCATGTTCTGAATGCAACAGTTGAGTGCAACTCTATCTTTAGTAACATCCGCCAAATGATTTTTTGGCAACAATCTAGCAGAAATGAAGTGGTGTCATATTTTTGACTAAATAGTTAACATGAAAGCAATGAATTTAACTATCTTATTATTCCTAATCTTTCATTCTCCTCTTCCATCAGTCAAAAATGCAATCACTTCCTCAGTGATGAATCAGTTACTATAAATGCAGCGTACTTGTCATGATATACGTTTCTAAGCCAATAAAAAATATTGATCCTTTCAGTAAAAAACTCAACTAGCTTACCTCTCACCAAGATGTGATCATCAACAGTGAATCTCAGGTTTGCATAGAACTTTCAAACCATTGAGACAATTGCTACGGCAGTGAAGTAGTAGATTCTTTCCCAAATCCTAGCAAGAATGATTCTCTCAACCTCGCCACCGGGGTTTGCAAACGCCTTCTCTTGGATCATTCTCTTGGTCTCCATCTGAGTATTGTAACTATGTCGGGATTTGAAACTAAAAAATCATTGTTCTTTGAAGTCCTCGAAATGTATTCCCCTTAACTCGGAGAGTCATTTGAAAATTCTATGAAAATCTAAATATAGTACAAATAAATTACTAAATAAAAAATCTAACTTTTCAAGCAAGGTTAGTTGGTAAGAAACTTTTCACCATGAGTTTTCTTCGAGCATTTTCAGCAAAAATCCTAATTTTTAGATCTCCCAAAATCTATGGGGAAAATAAAAAATTTCTAAGTTAAAATGAAGCTTTTACAAAGAGAAGATGAAATATATAGTTTTTAGCGTCTGAATCCTTCTCTTTCTTCCATAATGTGGTGCACTAGACCAAGGTCTTGATGTAGAAGATGACTCAAGTAGCAAAAATGGAGTTTGTCCATGTGATTTGCACTTTTCTAGGAAATATAGCGTGTTCAGACCTTTGGTAAAAGTGCACTCGAGTTGTAGTAAGGCTAAATAGGTGAGCAATTATGAGATCCTTGATCCATCAGTACATTAATATCATTTTGATATCTCATTCCAATACAATTGTAGTAGTTTTCTGGATCCATTGGCTTCCAAGGAATTAGCACTTTTTCTCAAATTTCATAAGGTACTTGTGACTGAATGTGAAGTAGGAAAATAGTGGATGGATGTCCCAGTCAAGTTTCAGACCATTCAAAATCAAACCTAAAACTAATTTCACAATAATAGCTCCAACATCAATAGGTTTTCTGGTTTGAATAAAGTAGTTTAGAATGACACTCTCCTTAATGACCTTACTAATTTTCATGGTAGATAACAATTTCGATGCAATAAAGAAGTGTTGGGCTTTTGAAACTTGATTTAAAAAAAAAAATAAAGGAAAACTTACATTTCCATCATCTCTGGTTTCCCAATTCGCATCTTCATCCATAAAGTAGCGGTAGAGTTCATTCATATTCTCTCTTGTGGGGGTAAAGTTTGCATAATGCAGATAGGAACAATTTCAAAAATAAACATCTCGTTTTTTCTTGAAGGAGTAAACTGCACAAACCTAACTCACACGTAAATCATTTATTGGTTAATCCCAATAAGATTTACATAAAATTCTTTTACTAGAAGAACAACCACAGTGACAGTAGTGTAGCAAAGCACTTCCCAACACCTCTGCGCAATAGTCTCTTCTACTCGAGTATTCGACAAATTGAATCCTCAATTCTCAAATCCCCTTTCCTTGATAAGCCTCTTCATCACTAGAACTTGATCATGTAATTTCTATGCATTAAAAATGAGGAACTTTCTCCGGTTGAAAATTCCAAATCTAATGGAGTTTCTAGAGTGGAAAGCCATAGGAATAAAAAAGTGATGACTCTTCCCTCATCCCCCCTCCTAAAATATGGTTTGGAGTCAATTTGTAGGAGTTATATGGAGAAGAAACTGCCATAAACTATGATTTGACATGTCTTAAAAATTTTTGGACCCACAACGCATCATGCGCCAGCTCTCTGGAAAGTGGTGCATCATGCACCAATTCCAAAATTTTTCTTGTTTCAATTTCGATCAAATAAATTCTAAATTTTTTAATAAAATTAGTAAATAAAGATGTTTTTGAATATTTTATTAAATACACAAACTACTAAAGTTCTAAACATAAATATACGTAAAATATCTCAAACAAAACAAACTCATAAACAAACTAAACAACAACACAAATAGGTTGCCTCTCACAAAGCGTTTGGTTTAATGCCCTCAGCCCCACATTCCCAGTCTTATTTTGGGTGACCCAACATTACTGTCTCTTTAAAAGCTGGTCTTTAACCATCAAAATTTGATCTCAATCTGTGCCCATTCACTTTCAATACTCTTCTAGTCTTGGGGTCTTCAATATTAACTGCCCCATAAGGATTGACTTTTATAGCTCTGAATGGCCCTTTCCACCTAGACTTCACTTTTCCAAAAAATAATTTCAATCTTATATTGTATAATAAAACTTCCTATCCAGGTTCAAATTCTTTTTTTATTATCTTCCAATCATGCTATTCTTTCCTCTTTTTCTTATAAATCCTTGCATTATCGTAAGACTCATTCATAATTTTCTCAAGCTCATTCAATTGTAATAATCTTTTCTCACCAGCTTCTTTCAAACTGAACTTGAATTCTTTTATAGCCAAATAAGCTTTATGCTCCAATTCAACTAGCAAGTGACAAGTCTTCCCAAAAATTAATCTATAAGGGGACTTTCCTATAGATGTCTTATTGGATGTCCTATATGCCCATAATGCAGAATCTAATCTAGTAGACCAAACCATTTTACTAGGACTAACACTCTTTTCTAAAATTCTCTTAATTTCATGATTACATACTTCTGTTAAACCACCAGTCTGGGGATGATAAGCAGTTGTAATTTTATGCATTATATTATATATTTTTCACCAATCTTGCAACTGTTGCATTTTTAAAATGAGATCCTACATCGGCAATGATCACTCTTGGCATTCCATATCTTGTAAAAATATTTTTAATTAAAAATTTTAAAACACTTCGAGCATCACATCAAGGTAAAGTGATTCCTTCAATCCATTTGGAAATGTAATCTACTGCAATCAATATTTGTATATTCTCGAATGAGGGTATAAATGGTCCCATAAAATCCAATCCCCACACATCAAAAATTTCAATTTTGAAATTAAAGTTTAGAGACATTTTATTTCTTCTTCAAATATTACCTACTCTTTAACACCGATCACATCTTTTGATATATATATTAACATCTCTAAATATAGTAGGCCAATAAAATTCAAATTGTAAAATTTTATGAACAGTTATATCATTCCTAAAATGTCTTTCAAATTCAGAATCATAACATTTTTGAATAATCTCTCGAATTTCTTTATAAGGCACACATCATCTCACATTAAATCTTTACATTGATTATATAAAAACGGATCATCCAAAAAAAAAGATTTTGTATCATAAATAAATTTTTTTTCTAGTTTTTTTGTTAGTTCATATAGTACAATATCACTAATAATATAATTTACAATATCAGCATACCAAGGTATTTCTCATCCTTTTACAACATAAAGTCGTTCGTCAGGAAAAGTTTCATTAAACTCTTTTTCCATGTCCAGTATTTCTTCTTTATAGCCTCGATAGATGATCACCAATTTAACTATCAATCCCTTTCCTATCGATTACAACAAAATTAAACTCTTGCATCAGAAGTACCTATCTAATTAATCTTGGATTAGCATTTTTCTTTTGCATCAAATATTTAATAGCCGAATGGTCAGTATGCACGACACATTTATCTTCAATCAAATATGATCTAAACTTATCAAAAGCATACACAATAACTAATAACTTTTTCAGTGGTGGGGTAAATAATTTGAGCATCATTAAGAGTCTTATTAGCATAGTATATAACTTTAAAAATCTTATCATATCTCTGCCCTAAAACAAATCTAATTACATAACCACTAGAATAACACATTAATTCAAATGGTTTCTCCCAATCATGGGAAATAATTATAGGAGTAGTGATCAACAGGTATTTGATGATAACCAATATATCCATCTAGAAAACAATTAATAGTTTGTCCCAATGATGGGAAATAAGGACCAATAAATGTTATTTCTTTTGATTCTCTGGAGCAATAGGTATTTGATGATAATTGATATATCCATCTAGGAAAAAAAATATTTATACCCAGCTAATCTAACCAACATCTTGTCCAAATAAGGTAAAGGAAAATGATCCATTCTTAAGGAAGAATTTAATTTTCTATAATCTATGCAGATTTACCATTCAGTGACTTGTCTTATTAATATTAATCTATTGTGCTCATTTGTCACTACAGTCACACCTCCTTTCTTTGGAACACAATGAAAACCCAAGCACTATATGAAATAGGAAATCTTATTCTAACATCTAACCATTTTAAAATTTCTTTCTTTACTACTTCTTTCATCATAGGATTTAATCTCTTTTGAGGGTCATATCTTGGATCATGTTGATCTTTTAATAAGATTCTATGCATACAAATTGAATGATTGATCCATTAATATCAGTCAATGTCTATACAAAGGCTTTCTTATATCTTTTCAAAACTTCCAACAACTGTTGTTCTTGCATATCAGTTAATTCTGAGGATACTATAACAAGTAATGCAGATAAATCTCTTAAAAATGCATACTTCAAATGTGTAGGAAGTGTTTTTAGTTCTAATTCAGGGGGTTTCTTAAAAGGTGAAATCAAATTCTTGTTACTTTCGGTAATCCATATCATTTTTGCTCACTTCCATAGATTCATCTTCAATTCTATGCTCATCTTGATATTCAATATATTCCTTTTTAAATCTTCTTTCAAGTGTTTTCTTGAAATATTAATGGTTAAATATTCATTAATATCCTTTCTGAAGCATTCAATCTCTTACTCTTTTACAGGGTATCTCATTAATTTTGCAATATTAAATGTAACCTCTTGATCACTAACTCTCATAGTTAGTTCTCCTTTCTACAAATCTATTAAAGCTCTTCCTGTGGCTAGGAATGGTCTTCCTAAAATGATAGGAATTTCTTTATCTTCCTCCATATGTAATACAATAAAATATACAAGAAAGATAAATTTACCGACTTTTACCAAAACATCTTCTATAAATCATTTACGATAGGTAATCGAACGATCAACTAACCACAGAGTTAAAGTTGTAGGTGAAATATCTCCTAAACCCAGTCTTCTAAAAATTGGTAACGACATAAGATTAATAATGGCTCCTAAATCACATAAAGCTTTTCCATAAAATCGTTCGCTAATAACACAAGTAGTTGTAAAACATCCAGATCTTTAAGTTTTTAAGGAAGAATTTTCTAAATTATAGCGCTACAGTCTTTGCTAAGTGCAACAGTCTCATTGCCTACAAACTTCATTTTCTTATTAAGTATATACTTCATAAACTTCACATAACTTGGCATTTGTTCCAAAGCTTCAACAAATGGAATATTTATGGTTAATTTCCTCAAATTTTTCAAAAATTTTAAAAATTGATTACCTCTATATTTCTGCTCCAATCTTTGAGGAAATAGTGGTAGTGGTATTTCTACAGTGATTTTCATTAGCTTAATAGGAGTTTTTTACTCAAAATGAAACTTTTCACTAGATTTTTCATTTTTCACCTCATCCTTTTCTACTACAACTTCTTGTTGAACTCTTTCTTCTAATTCTTTTCCACTTCTTAGTTGAATAGCTTTAATTTGCTCTTTTTTCTTATCTTTATGATCTACTTCAACATTACTATGCAATGTTCCTGGAGTTCTTTTGCTAAGTGCAGTATCAATACATCCTAATTGATTTTGCATGTTTCTGATAACAGCTCCTTGACTTTGTAATTGACTATCCATCTGCAATATCAATTCTTCCATTGACAACTTTTCCTCCTTACTCAGAAAATTATTAAAAACTGGGTGGTAATAAGGTTTATAAGTTTGGCTCCCCTGATTGTTAGAGTTTCCTAATGGGTTTGCAGTGTTGTTTCCCCATTGCGAATTTGCAGCATTAGAATTATTGTTACTCCAACTAAAATTTGGATGATTCTTCCAATAAGGATTATAATAATTGGCATAAGGATTATTTGAATGATTGTTTATTGAATTTAATGTCTCGTAAGAAGATTGAGATTCTATCATTTGTCCCAATCAGTTTTTCTTAAGCACAGGTGTTGTCTGAGAATAATTCAGTCCATATTAGTTTATCTTCTTAAATATAGCAGCGATTTGGGCAGCTAAAATAAATATAACATCATAATCACGAATACTTGCTACCTTTTTTGGATTTACCCTTTAATAGGGCCATTAAAAATTGTTGGTAGTCATTTCTTCAATTAATGAATATGCTTCATCGAATGGTTTTGACATTAATGATCCACCACCACCAGCATCAATTATCAATCTAAGAGATCCAACCAACCAATTTTAAAAAGTTTGAATTATTAACCAATCTGGCAACACATCTTGCGGACACTTTCTAAGGAGATTTTTAAATCATTCTCAGACTTCATAAGTTGATTCCCCTTCAAACTGACAAAAGATGTGATATCATTTCTATGCTTAGTAGTTTTTGAATGTGGGAAATCTTTAGATAAGAATTTTTGTGATAAATCTCCCCATGTTTTGATAAATCCAGGTGCTAATGAGTTTGACAACATCTTAGCTTTATCCCTTAATGAAAAAGGAAAAAGTCTAAGTCTGACAGCATCATTTGACACACCATCATATTTAAATGTAACAAATATTTCTAAAAAACTAGCAAAGTGTAAATTAGGATTAATAGTCTTTGTTCCTCCAAATTGATTGTTTTGAACCATTTGGATAATAACATATTTAAGTTCAAATGAATTGTCAGCTACAATAAGGTTTGGGATACTCAAATGAATTTCATTTGCTGAAGGATTAGCATAATCTCTTAAAGGTCTCTGATAAAGTTCATTTTCATTTCAAAAATTGTTTAAATTGCAAGTCATTTTGCTAAACTGATCTTTCTCTTTTTGTTGTTTTGAGTTTTTTCTAACTGTTCTTTCTAAGTCATAGTCATAAGGTACTAAATTTTCAGATCTTACACTACATATAAACTGAATAAAGCAAGCAACCAAAAATTAGCAAACACACTAAAAAACAAAAATATTCAAATTAAACTACAAACACTGTTTTTCATGTATTAAAATAAAATAAAATAAAATACTAATATTTTCCATTACTTCCCCGACAACAGCGCCAAAAACTTGACGCGCCCCTAGTGTGTGCTGTTTTTATGCGTGTTTTATGTCAATTTAAATCCCCGACAACAACACCTAAAACTTGATACGAGATTTTGTATATGCAAATATTTATGAAGTTGACACCACTCAACGACGCCAAAAACTTGATGCAAGCAGATTTGGAATAAATATGCAATATAATCCCAATAAAAATACTTTTTATCAAAATATTTTATCTTTTAAAAATATTTTTAAACTTTCAAATCTCATTTCATATCAATGCAAGTATACATACAATTCAAGTAGAAAAAAACTCTAATGGAGTCCTAGATATTGATCTCATAGGGAAGTTGGAAAATCCTAAAGTAAATTATAAAAATTATTTTATAATTAAACATAAAAAATAAAATTAAAGTGCGAGGTTTGAAAATTGACTACTCAGGTGAACGTTAATTAAAATGCTGATGTAAGACTACAGAAATTAAACTAAACTAGATACTGAACTTTCAAAAGTAAAATTGCAAAAATTAAACAAAGTTATTGTTGTGAAAAAAGTTCAACTTTAAGAAAGTATCCTTCCCCTTTACAATAAGTATATGATTTGTGAAGAAATGGAAATCATTTGAGCAAAAATACATATAATTTTTTTTTGTGCCAAATAGGAGCAATTCTATTCTTTACCCTCTTCCGAGTGCTATAAAGAACATTGACTATTCCAGAGTTTGGTCCCTAATTCCGTAGTTAAGCTGTGAGGATACTGTCTACCACTCCAGATCACCCACTACTCCCTCCCCTGAGGGCAAACAATCTCCCAATAATTTCCAATCAACTGAACCAAGTCGAGGGTTTTAATTTGTCACCTTAAAATCTCCAATTCTTCATCCAACAAAGTATATTTCTCTATTTATTTGCACCCAATCCCATGGATGACATACTCTCCCATGAAATCAAATGTGATTCTCACTATGTTTTAGAAATCATATCTCATTTAAGAATATATGTCACTAAACATATTTTAACATTTTAATTGGCCAGATCGAAAAGTAAATGAAGATTTAAGTTCAAATCATCACAAATTATTATCCTTTAAGACCGTGGAAAACAAAATCTATTCTTCAAAAAGCCATATATTCAAAGTAGGGAGGATGATAAAGAAGACTACTCAGAATTCATGAGAAGGATACGATAAAACACGAATTTCATATATAAAAACAAGTTTAAAAATTAAAATAAATACAAATACAACTTATCTCATAATCCTTCCCAAGAAAATCCCTAGAAGTTCTCTCCAAGCTTTTCTCTCTTTACAATCACTCCCAATTTTCTCTTAAAAATGTAATGAAGAAGAAATCTCTCACCTTCCCTTTCCTCTTCTCTCTCTCTCTAACTCACACTACTTTCTCTCTCTCCCTCACGTCACGCACACATAAATGAGAAGTCCTCTTCTTTTATTTTGGGCTACCTCCTTTGGAAAAGAATTCAAAATTCCCTCCAAAAGTCAACTCTTTTGAATTCAAAAGATATGTCATTTGACCAAAGAGTCATCTCCCTTCATAAATAAACTTTCCAAAGTGCCTAGATGCATTGAATTACTCCAAGAAAATTAGAAATTTTAGTTTATTACTAAAAAACCTTCAATTTTACGCCCATCAAAACTTATTTCATTATTTATTTGCACTTAAACTCATGGACTACATTCTCGTGCATGTGACTAAATATGATTACTACTTTCTTGAGCAAAGCATAGTCCTTTCGGATCATTATGTTTTAAAAAATATTTTAACAAATCAATTAACCAGGTAGATAAGTAATTTAAGCATAGAGGTTAAATCACCACAATTTATGTAATTAAAATAATTTATTTTAAACTTCATTCCTACACATAATTATTCTTCATTGCATGGAGAAAGACAAAGTAATTTAATCAAATCTCATAGGGAAGAAAGAGCAACACATGGATTTATAGATAAATAAAAGTTTAGAATACAAGACTAAGTAAAATAAAAAAAATACAAAACTTATCTCAAACTCCTTCCTAAGCAATCCTTTTAGTTCCTTTGAATCACTCCCTCTCCTTACAATTCCATTCCAATCTCAGTTAGAACTGTAGTTAAAAAAAAATATCTCTCACCTTTCTTCTTCTCTTCCAATTCTAAGCAAGCTCCCAAGACTTTTACCTCTCTCTAAGAAGACTCCCCTTTTCAATAAAAAAACTCCCTTTTGAATCTTCAGAAGTCTCTTTAAAATTCGTCCACGTTCATTGAACCATCTAGAAAAACTACCTCTGGCGATTAGCCGCTAGGTCAATATTGGCCACTTTGGTTTTTTTTGACTTCAACTTGCTCTATTTTCGTTCTATTTGCTCCACTTGCTCCATTTAGTGCACATATAACCAAAATCATCAAAATTACCTTTCATTAAAGTGAAATATCATTAAATATAGGGATTAAATGTGAAAATAAAAGTAATATATTTTAGGCATGTCAAAATCCTTGAAAGATAATTATTACTTGTCCCAAGTAACTTACAACTTTTGAAAAATTAAAAATGTTAACATTTGGTAGTGGGTTTCATTAAAGAATCATTTAGCTTTATCCTATAAATGTGGTAATTATGACTTTTGAAAAACCATAGTAATTCAAGCTAGATATAATGCATAAGAATATTTTGTAATCAAGTCAAAGAATTCTAATTTTTTATTCAATTCAAAAATTAATTATTGCTTGAAAAACTTATGGATCTCAAAAAAATAACACAGAATTTGAGAGAACTCTACTAGTGTTGACATCACTTTTGGTTGAGGTATAGTTTCCTTTTTAGTAGCCTAGAGTCTAACCATAGGACCTTACTGTTGACTATTCCTAGAGGACTAGAAAAGGAACCCTTACTATTAGAAGTTCTAAACTCTTTTTTGCTCAACTTAAAGTTCCACATATTGGTCCTAACCTCTAGCACTTGCTAGGTGGGGTCAATATAGAGGAGCTCAAGGGGAGTCCCCAAAGGACTGCTTGGCCTTAGGGTTGATCCTGGGTGTTGGTCTGGAGCTAGTTTACTCACTTACAATTATTTTTACTCACATTCACTCACAACCCTAAACCCAAGCTTGTTTACTTTGATTCCTTGATCTTTTGAGAGACTCATGTAGATGGTCCCTAGACCCACTAGCCTTAGACTAGTGTCTAGCCAAGACTAGTACAAAGAGGACCCAAATAGAGATTCCATTGGTCCATGGCTCAAATAGGGTGGTTGGCACCCCACTTTCACCAAAATACCAAACTTAACCTAATGCCCCCAAATCTACCCAACTTACCAAATTACCCCAAAACCCCAAATTTGACCAAAATTCCCAAATTTACCAAACTTCCCAAGTTTGTCCAAAAATTATCTCAAACCATTTCCCAAATTGCCCAGAACTTCTAAAAAATTTCCAAAATTACCAAAATACCCCAAAATTTACCAAAATTACCAAAATACCTTTTGTGGCCCAAACATTCCCAAAACCTTCAAAATCACTTCAAATGTCCCTAAATTTCATTTAGATCCTTTAATTGAGGCCAATTTGATCAATTTGACCAACTTTGACAAAAAGCACCAAATTGCCTTTAAAGACCTAATTTCCCCCAATTCACCCCAAATGTCCACAAATTTAGTCCCAATTTCCCCCCAATTTCAATTATAAATTCAAATTCATCATGATAAATGTCAATTAAAACCGAATCCAAGTCCAATTGACCCACATTTGAGTCCAAGTTCAACCCAAATTAAAAAAGTCCCAATTTGGCCTATAACCAAAATCCCACTCAATTGAACCCCCAAATCTTTCCAATTGCCCCACTTATGCATCATAAATTCTTTGAAACATCTGTACACACCAAATGGTACCCTTAGTTGGCATTAGTCAAGCTTCAATTTCACTTAATATCAACCGAAATAAAAAATTCCCAAATTTGCACCAGTTTAGCCATGTCCTCCATATCCATCAAATTAAATGACCAAACCCCAATATGGAACCCAATTAATGTTGAGAACTTCTCATGAAATTCCGCTAGAACATTTTGAACACTCATTTTGGACTTAACCCAAATCTAGCCCAACATAAACTCAAGTCTAACCCAACATCCCCAAATTGATCAAATGTCCAAATTTCTTCAAATTGAACCTCAAAATTAAGTCAAAATCACTACAAATCTTTAATAAACCCCTCATGAAAATCATCCACACAAAATGATCAATCAATTGGGCTCAATATCATTACTAGCTTAACCCAAACCCAACTTCAAGACAAATCAACCCAAATTGAACCCATGCACCCATGTCCTCCATATCCATCAAATTAAATGACCAAACCCCAATATGGAACCCAATTAATGTTGAGAACTTCTCATGAAATTCCGCTAGAACATTTNCAATATCATTACTAGCTTAACCCAAACCCAACTTCAAGACAAATCAACCCAAATTGAACCCATGCACCAAAATTGGTTAAGCCATGCCAAAGTGACCAATTTAATGACACCACAACCAAGTGCATCCTAGTGACTAGGCTAGACTCACCTAGCCCACTCTAGATGAGCTATAGACCAATGGTCCATTTTTTAAGTGATTTTACCCCATATTTGGCCTAAACTTGAAATATCTTTGTCATCATTACTTTTTAGGACAATCATAGTTAGCCACCCCTGACCTCCTTGACCTTAGAGGTGACCAGACCTAGCCAGCCACCACCTCGGTCGCTGGAAACAGTCACCCAAAATGAGCCTCAAATGGACAAAACCCCAAATTTGAACTCCCAGACTTTGCTCACTCCACTTGGATGCTTGTGCCTTTCTTCCGTTCACCTCAGCAAGCTTTGGCACCCATCAAATCCCCATGAACTATACCATGTAGCCATGGCTTTAAATTGACCCCTCCAATACCAAAGAAGGAGAGCTTGAAAACCATAGGTAAACTTTGTCAAAATCTCACCAGAGCCTCTCTATGCCTTCTTAAGTTCATTCCCCTTACTCTCAGCCACTCCCAACCACTCCACAGAACCAATTTCTTCACTAAAATTTACCCCAAAACCATGACTGATTTCTCCACAACGCAATGTTTCACCAAGCTCCAATTAACTATGCACATACCATCACTAGAGTGAGAGAAGAAGATTCCCTACAAAAGGCCCATCCCAAGCAGCCTCTAACATAGCTCTAGACCAACACCTGAAATCAAGCTTGATCGAAATCATACGTAGACATTTCACCTGGGCCTAAAACTTCATCTAGAGGTTCGTTGGACCCAAGTGAAGCTGCTACAACCATCTAATTGAGGCCTCCCCTCTCAGATAAAGATGTTGAACCTCAACCCTAATCCAAGCCTATTTTGATTCTCCATATGTATTTACTAAATTTCTACGCATATAAGCCATAAAAATATGCCCATCTTGAGTAGATGAAGGTTTAAAAACAAACCCCATGCAATTTGGTTGAGTTTGAACAAAGATATTAAGCTTTTATTGTGAACGACTTATGGTTTAGGTCACATAGGGATGATGATTGGGAGTCTTTTGATCGTGTGTTTATTCAATAAACGGATGAGATCAAGTCGGGCAAACCCTTGGAACAAAAAAACTGGTTGTGTGGCAGATGAGGTGGCTAGCGGTGTCAAATTGGAGCGCCATGTGCAAAGATCGGAGAGGACAAGGTTGTGCTGGCGCTGACTTAGTTAAGTAGAAAATTAGGTTTTTTCAAAACTAAATTAATGCTTGATCTTTAAAAAATCATAACTTTGTGTAGAAAAATCATAAAAATAAAATAAAAATACCCTCTTGCTCAATGATAGAGGAAAAAAAATGTGGACTAAAAATAAAAACTATTTGTTGACTCCTTGATTTTTAATGTATTAAATACTCTCTAAATAATATTACTTCGTTATGATTAACCATTGCTCACCATAGCTTGAAACTTTGAGAGTTTATTCCTCATGATAGAAGAGATGTTCTCTAATTTTTCCAAGGTCAGAGAGCATCTCTATGCTTTTAACCTTAATTTTTAAGCTAGGATGGTTATTTTAACTTATTTTAATTATCTAAATTAAAACACCACTTGGAAAATTATGAGAATAATTTTAGTAGGTTTCCTATGGTCAGAGAAGCTTAGGAAAAATTTCATGATGATTTGAATTATTTTGTACATTTTTATAGTTAATTATATGCATATATCTTGCTTTTATTTATTTAAATTAAATACTTTTAAAAAATTGACAAAATTAATTCCACATTGTGCATAAAAATCATGTTAAGATAATGTAAAATTCTAAAAAATATTTGTTTATGTTTAAGCACAATAGTTGATTTTTTAAGAAATATTGTCTTTTTGTAAAAAAAAATATATATTTTAAATTAAATATACTTAGGAAATTTATGAAAAGTGGTTTTCTAAGTTCCTTGCGATTAGTTGCACTTAGGAAAAATAAAAGTCATTTTTGGTAAAATACTTAATTTTTTGCCTATATTTTGAATTACAAATAATTAAAAATAGTTAAAAATTTCAAAAATACAAAAAATATTTCAAAATGTTTTTAACGGTTCCATGATCATTTGGGACTTATTAAAATTATTTTTCCCAAATTTTCTAAGTTACAAATAAATTTCTAAAAGTTTAAAATGCACTTTCCTATTTTTCCATTTAAATAATTATAATAAATAAATTAAAAATCATGAAAATAGAAAATTTATTTCTGTGAGTTCTTTGAACTCAGAGAGGTTTAATAAAAATATAAAAAATAAGGAAAATAGATAATGACTCGAGAAGAGATACCCCCACTTCCACCAGTGGAAGAACCACATGATCAAGATAAAATTGGAGGATCATACAATGTAGACTACAATGTGCTAGCTCATCTTAGGAAGTTGTCGGGCCGATTAAGTATCTACAATGCTCTGATCCTGTCAAAGGAAATGAGAGAGTCTCTGGTTACTACTTTGCTTGATCCAGAAATTTGCTTAGTTCATTTTGCCAGCACATCCTCAGATGAAGTTTGTTCTTTGAAAGAAAAACCTAGGGTAACCTTCACAGATGAAGACTTGCTGCTCGGTACCGCCGACCACAATCGTCCACTCTACATCTCTGTCAACATCGGCAGATTTGTATTATCCAAAGTTTTAGTTGACCTGGAGTGTCTCTTAACTTGATGAGCCTATGGACATTGGCCTATTTGGATATTGAAGCTCAAGACCTTATTGTCGATAAGATGATGTTAAGAGGATTCAATTAAAAGGGTTAAATCACTATGTGAATGCTATGACCCTCACTCCGATTCTCCCTCAAAAGGTCGTGAATTTAGAGGTCACAGATGTCTGTATTGTTGGGTCAAAGCCGATCAAATTTTACAGTGCTTGTACCTCTACTGAGCTTGAAAAACATGTAAATTTGGATGATGATTCTAATGAATTAATGGAATTGCCTTTTTGTTACTTCTTGCCTTTTGTTCAAAAGTTAATTCAACAGGGACACTTACCAAAAAAAATGCCAAAAGATAAATTTCAACTTTTTGAAAAACTAAGGAATGCTAAAAGTCGAACTCCAAATTCAAAAGAGGGTCTCGGATTTGGCACAGTCGGACCAGTCGATGATTTTGAATTTTGAACGGTTGTTAATGGTGAGTCAGAAGAGGATTGCCTCGATATAGAGGATGAATCTACTGATCAACCAATAGAAGATGCTTCGCCAGAATTTGAGGAGGAAATTAAATCTATCGTTGATGAATTGAAAGAGATTAACCTCGAGACTGAAGAATGACCCGAACCTACATTTATATGTTCTCTACTTATTGACGAAGAATATGCAAAATTGTTCAAATTATTAATAGAATTCAAAGATTGCTTCGCATGGAGCTATGATGAAATGCCTGTACTGTCAGCAGAGGTTGCAGTCCATAAACTCGGGGTGGAAAAGAAAGTAACCCTAGTAAAACAAGCTCCCAGGAGAATGCGCCTCGAAGTAGAGCAACAATTCATCGCCGAGGTGAAGAAATTAATAGACGACAACTTTTTGAATGAAGAGAAATACCCCACATGGTTAGCTAACATTGTACCTGTTAAGAAGAAAAATGGACAGATCCGTGTTTGTGTTGATTTTAGATATTTGAACAAGACATGTCCAAAAGATGAGTTTCCACTACGTATACAAGAAATGATGGTGGATATCGCTTCAACACATGAAATTTTTTCCTTCATGATCGGATCGTTGGGATACAACCAAATCAAGATGACTCCCGAGGATGCAGCACTTACGCCTTCAGAACACCGATTGGAATTTTCTGCTACACAGTGATGTCGTTCGGCCTAAAGTACGTTGAAGCAACATATCAGCGCACAATGACGAAGCTTTTTGACGACCTCATCCATAATCAAGTAGAATACTACGTGGATAATTTGGTCATCAAAAGTAAGTGTAAAATAGACCATTTATACAATTTGAGGATCGTGTTTGAATGATTACGATGATATGACCTTAAAATGAATCCCTTAAAGTGCACCTTTGGTATTACCTCTGGAAAATTTTTTGGATACATTGTCCGTCATCGAGGAATCGAGATCAACCCGGATAAGATTAAAGCTATCTTGGAAATGCCTCCTATTAAAACTTTAAAACAACTACGTTCCTTCTAAGGGAAGTTATCATATCTTAGACGCTTTATTTCTAATCTCTCAGGTAGGTGTCAGCCTTAATCGACATTAATTAAAAAGGATGTCAAATTTATTTGGGAAGAGAATGTCAGCCGGCCTTTGAGCACGTTAAACAATATTTATTGACACCTCCTATCTTGGCAGCCCCTATCCCAAGGAAACTGTTGATACTTTATACCACGGTTTTATATGACTCTCTCGGAGTCCTCTTAGCCCAAGTCAATGATGAAGATAAAGAAAATGCACTCTACTACTTGATTCGTCGCCTAATACCAATGGAGATAAGGTATCCACCTATTGAGAATCATTGTCTAACATTAGTTTTCGCGTCCCAAAAGCTTAGACATTACATTCTTTCTCATAAGACTACCCTGATCTTGAAAGTTAATCCATTGCAATAACTGATGACCCGACCAACACTCTCCGGACGTCTAGCAAGATGGTCAATGATCTTATTGCAATTTGATATAACTTTTGTTCCCCACCGTGCTATCAAGGAACAGTAACTAGGAGACTTTCTCGCTGCACACTCACTGCCAGCTAGGTCCTCTCTCAACGATGAGTTACCACATAAGCAAATATTACAAATGGAATTATCCAGTGTGCAACGCTGAGAGATGTTCTTCAAAGGCGCTTCATCAGCCAGAAAAGAAAAAGGATCAGACAGAGTTATACCATGCAAAACACAGATTGGTTTGATCTTTATCAACTAGATAAGGGTATGTTGAGGTTCTCGTACCACCTGACAGAGCTGTGCACCAACAATGAAGTAGAATATGAAGCTTTAATAATCAGGTTGGAAATGAAAATTTCAATGAATATAACAAACATTTCCATCTATGGTGACTCCCAACTCGTCATCCAGCAAGTCACTGGACAATACAAATATTTGAAACCAAGGTTAGCAGAATACCATCAGTACATGATGAAGCTCCTGAAGCAGGTTCCTGATGTGACTTTCTAATAGATTCCTAGGAGAGATAATGCCCATGCCGACGCTTTAGCAAAGCTCACTAAGGAAAACGACATGTCCCCCGGAGGATTCTATTGAAGTCATAGTGCAAGGAAGACAAGTCTTGTCAAGGATCGACTCAAAACTCTACACAAGCTTGGAAAAGAAGAAACAATAAATACAGTTGCAGACATTAATGAAAATTGGTACAAGCCATTAATAGATTATTTGCATACTGGAAAACTGCTAGAAGACAAGTCTGAGGCGGACAGAAGGGCTATGTCTTACGCCCTGATGGGAAACATTCTCTACAGAAGATCATTTGACCAGATGTAGCTACGGTGTTTGAATAGAGCTGAAGAATAAAATATAGTCAAAGAAGTACACACCAAATTGTGTGGTGCTCACCAGTCAAGGCCAAAAATGATAATGAATAGCAAAAGACTCGGGTATTATTGGCCATCAATGACGTTTGATTGCATGGATACATGCAAAAGATGTCATCAATGCCAACTGCATGGGGTGGTCTTGCACCAGCCTCCGAATGTGCTACACCCAACTGTTGTTTTGTGGCCATTCGAGTGTTGGGGCATAGAAATAATAGGTGTGATAGACCCTCCATCTTCCAAAGGACATAGGTTTATACTTGCTGCTACAGATTACTTCTCCAAATGGGCAGAGATAGTAATGTTACGTGAGGTTGCAACACAACACATCCTTCAATTTTTCAAAAGCCAAATTATCTACCATTTCAGAGTACTGCTAATAATAATTTATGACAATGGGACAGCTTTCAAAAGTACACAGATCAACAATTTTGTCAAAAGACATGGGATGGATTGAAGATACTCTACAATTTACTATCCCAGAGCAAATGGTCTGGCTTAGGCTTTCAACAAAACACTGGTACAGATTTTGAAGAAAACACTGGATGAAAATAAAAGGGATTGACACAATAAACAATTAGACGCCTTGTGGGCCTACCAGATGACTTTCAAGGCTCCCACTTAGTATACACCTTATATGCTCGTGTATGGGTCAGAGGTCGTCCTATCGGTAGTAATCCAGAAACCATCTCTCAGAGTCACCGTTTCCAACCAACTCACAACTGAAGAAAGTGCAAAACTCAGACGTGAAGAACTGGAGAGTCTCGAGGGAAAGTTTAGGGAAAGTTCATCAACATTCTGGAATGCCTGGAGCTGTATACCAGAGTTTTCTATGAAAGTTATGAAAGAAACATTCTGAATTGTATCTTTGATTTAAGAGATAGAGGCCGAGCGGGCATTCTCATGGAAAGAACATATTTCGATCCAAATAAATGGATGAGAGGAAAAGGAAGAATCACCATCCTGTGCGGCTGTTGTTACAACTTCACAAACGACAGACAGGGGAATCTGCCTGGGATCCTCAAACACGAACAAGTAGATCTGCTACTGCCAATGATAAAGTGGATGATCAAAGGAATGGTCAAATGGAATATTCTACCTGCTACCTGCATTCCCAATAATTTTATTATCAATATCTATGAAGAGGGTGATTGCATTCCTCCACACATTGATCGTCATGATTTTGTGAGGCCCTTCTGCACGGTTTCATTTATGAGCATGAGCAATATTTTATTTGGGAAAGAAATTGATGTCGTTGGCCCTATTGAGTTTAGAGGTTCTGTGGAGATTCCTATGCAAGTCGGTTCAGTACTCATTCTTAATGGCAACGGTGCAGACGTTGCCAAACATTGCATTTCAGGGGTACAACACCGTAGGGTGTCTGTGACTTTCCGCAGGATAGATGACAACAAAATTCCACACAGATTCCAGTTGGACCCGGAACTGGAAGAGCTACTTTCGTACTAGATATCAGAGGGTTGTACCTCTAAGTACATGCAAAAGGAACTCTAACCTTAGAGCATGACTTAGAAGGTCTGCTTGATCAGGAGCTCTTCATACCTAGTAAAGACGGTCAAAGGGTTCACTTTTTTTAGCAACATGATATGTATCTGATATATTCAGCCTACAATGTAGTCATAGAATGAGATATTCTGAATGTATTTTGACATGGAGTATATATTACACCTTTTGAGGAGTCAACCTATGTTCGATCTGTAACATCTTAATGAAGAGATTAAATGAAATTTTTCTCAGGAATGTGCCTTTTTGTTAGTTGTCTTTTTGTGCGATGGATGAAAGCCACCAACCACACGTTGGTTCAGAATTTCAATGAACAAAGAAGGAAACAACAAATCTTTAACAATAAATAAAATAAAATAAAATGATAAACACCAACGAATAAATAACAAAATAAATTTCTTTCGAATATCAACCAATTAAAATTAAAACTTTAAAAACAAATTTTGAAAAATTAAATGTGATAAAAATCTGTTGAGTCAATTCTCTCGTTTTCAGAGTTTCTTATTCTTTGTGCGAGCAGCAGAGCCATCTTTATCTGCATTAAATCTCTTCACATCCCCGCAGAATTTTGCATTCTACACACCCCACAAAGCTCTACAAATCTTCTTCAACAAAATCAACATTTTCACATGACACACTTCTGCAAATTCAACACCACAAGCTCTTTGTAAATTTCAAATCTCATTTTTGAATCAGTACCTAAATTCTAATTCTCATCTTTTAAGTTTGATACCTAAATTTTGACTCTCTCCTTCAAATTGATACCTAAATTTTAAATCTCATCTTAGAATCAATAAATAAATTCCGATCCTCCTACCTCGAGGTCAACACCTAAATTTTGACTCTCTCCTTGAGATTGATACCTAAATTTCAAATCTCATCTTTGAATCAGTACCTAAATTCATATTCTCATCTTTTGAGGTAAATACCCAAATTTTGACTCTCTCTCCATGAGATTGATACCTAACTTTCAATTCTCACATTTTCGAGTCAGTACATAAATTCTGATTCTCATCTTTCGAGGCCGATACCTAAATTTTGACTCTCTCCTTGAGATTGATGCCTAAATTTTAAATCTCATCTTTGAATCAGTACTTAAATTTTGATTCTCATCTTTTGAGGACGATACCCAAATTTTGACTCTCGCTCCTTGAGATTGATACCTAAATTTCAATTCTCACATTTTTAAGTCAGTACCTAAATTCTGATTCTCATCTTTCGAGGTCGATACCTAAATTTTGACTCTCTCCCTGAGATTGATACCTAAATTTCAAATCTCATTTTTGAATCAGTTCCTAAATTCTGATTCTGATCTTTCGAGGTCGATACTTAAATTTTGACACTCTCCCTGTAATTGGTACCTAAAATTTCAAATCTCATGTTTGAACCAGTACCTAAATTCTTATTCTTGACTTTCAAGGTCGATACCTAAATTTTGACTCTCTCCTTGAGATTGATACCTAAATTTTAAATTTAATCCTTGAATCAATACATAAATATTGATTCTCATCTTTTGAGGTCGATAACTAAATTTCGACTCTCTCTTTGAGATTGATACCTAAATTTCAAATCTCATCTCCGAATCAGTACCTAAATTTTGATTCTCATCTTTAAATGTAGATATCTAAATTTTGACTCTCTCCTTGAGATTGATACATAAATTCTGATTCTCGTCTTCCGAGTTCGATACTTAAATTTTGAATCCCTCCCTGAGATTGATACCTAAATTTCAAATCACATTTTTGGATCAGTACATAAATTTTGATTCTCATCTTTTAAGGTCGGTACCTAAATTCCGACTCTTCCTTTTTTTTCAGAATTGATACTTAAATTTCAATTCCCACCTCGGGGTCAGCACTTGCATATTGATTCCCATCCTCTAGAAATCTCAAAAATTTCATAACTCGAAATTCACTCTCCAATCCTTGGCGAGAGTCCCTACTTCTTGACTTGATCAAATATGCACCTGCAAGTATCTCCGACGGAAAATAAAAAAAAAACGCACTCACAACTCTACACATACTTCTGAGTTTATTGACTTAGAAGCTTATATTAATTTTTGTTGATCTCGTCGGTCAACGCCAATACCCGCGGTAAGCTTGCCTAGGACACCACACCTATTGGAGGTCCATTTGTTGACCTCACTTTTGGTTGAGGTTCAGTTGTTCCTCTTTAGTAGCATAGGGTCTAGCCATAATACTTTATTATTGACTATTATTAGAGAACTAGACAAGGAACCTTCTCCATTAGAAATTTCAAACTCTTCTCTACTCAACTTGAAGTTCCACATACTGGTCCTAACCTCTAGCACTTAGTAGGTGGGGTCACTATGGGGAAACTCAAGATGAGTCACCCTTAGGACTGTTGGACCTTAGGGTTGACCCTGAGGGTTGGTCTAGGGCTAAGGAACTTGCTTGCACTCACAATCACTCATTACCCTAAACCCAAAACTTCTAGGCTTTGGTTCCTTGATGCTTTTGAGAGACTCCTGTAAGTGGTTCCCTAAACCCATTAGCCACAGGCAAGGGTTTAGCTAAGACCCCTACATAGAGGACCCAAAATGGGGTTTCTATTGATCCATTATTTTTTTTATGGTGGCTGGCAATCCAACTCTATTAAGATACCCAACCTACCCTTTTGCCCCTAAATTCCCCCAAATTACCCAAAATCCCCAAAGTGGCCCGATTACCAAAATACCCCTCTTTGGCTTGAAATTCCAAAAATTTTATAAAATCCTAAAATTCCCAAAACCTCTTAAATATTCCCAATTTCATTTTCCTCAACTATCACATTACCCAATTTGGCCAATCTGACCATCTTTGATCAAAATCCTTAAGTTTGCCTTTTAAGGCCCAAATTTCCCCAAATTCAACTCAAATGTACATCAATTTGATCTCAATTGACCCCAATTTCAATCTTAAACTCAAATTCACTTTTGATATAGCCAAACTAGACCAAATCCAAGCTTAATTGGCCCATGATTTGAGCCCAATTTTGGTATAGGCCAAACCCTCAATTTTGGTCACATGACCTAATCTCACCAAATTGAACCCATAGCCTAGTAAAATGGCCCCAATTAATGTTGCAAAATCTTTATAACATTCTTACACATCAAGATCAACCATCAATTGGCCTTGGTGAAGCCTCAAATTCATTTGATTTTGGCTTAAATCCATAATTCCCAAATTTAGCCCTAAATTGGCTAAGTCCCTAAATTTCATCCAATTGATCGCCTTAGCCTCCAAATTGGCATCCAATTCATGTTGAAAACTCTTCATGGGGTCTCTATTGACCATTTACAATAATTAATTTGTAATTAGCCCAAGGCTAGCCCAAGCTAGGCCCAAGCCTAGCCCAACATAACCAAATTGATTAAAATTCAAAATTCCCTCAAATTGAACCTTCAATTGATCTCAAAACCACTTCCATCCTACACAAAATTTGTTCCTTATGATCATCTGCACCAAATGCAACATTTATTTGGGCCAATTGACATGGCTATTCTAGACCATACCAAAGTTTTGGTCCTTTGCACCCACTTGGACCCATGCACTAAATGTGACCTAACTCCTCAAAGCAACCAAATTAACTCCACCTCAGTCATTAGTTGACCACTAAGTCTGAGCCAAAATACATCTAACCCAATTTTGATGAGCCATGGACAAAAATTCCCCCAAATTAAGGGATCTTATTCTTAAAAATACACATGCTTAAGATATCCTTGCCAAATTAAAACACATTTGCATTAAATTGTTGTGATAGATTCTTCTGAATGCCCTGAGCACCTAGCAGAGCCACCCCCATGGAACTTCACCCAAATCAAACCTAGAGGCTAGCTCAACCTAACCAAATTGTAGAGCTCCTCTGCCCTCAACCTAAGCACCANCCCTAAGACTGAGCCAAAACCCATCTAACCACCTAAACTAAGCCATGGACCATGGGTCCCCGAAATTAAAAGATCTTATTCGTAAAAATACACATGCTTAAGATATCCTTGCCAAATTAAAACACATTTGCATTAAATTGTTGTGATAGATTCTTCTGAATGCCCTGAGCACCTAGCCACCTCCCCCAACCATGGTCGACTGGCTTAGTCACTGGAAAAGCTCAAAATCGAAAGCCACCCCCAAGGGACTTCACCCAAATCAAACCTAGAGGCCAGCTCAGCCAAATTTAATTGTAGAGCTCCTCTGCCCTCCCCCTAAACACCACATTACACCTTCTAATTGGCCATGACAGCCACCATAACCCTATTTTATAAAAGCCCACCTCCATGGTTGTTAAACTAAGTGTTGAAAATTTTATAGAGAGAGCCTCCCAAACTTCTCACAAAGCTTCTCTGAGATCCCCTCAGTGCAATCCAACTCTCCTCCCCCACTGAATTCCATTATGGAAGCTTAATTTTGAGCTCAAACCTCTGCCTAAAACCAGGACAGAACTCATTATACTTCCACAGTCCACCAAACTCAAATTAACTCCACCCACACCTTCACAATAGCGAAAGAAGTTAAATCCTCATAAAACCCCCCTCCCACAGGGCCTCTACCATAGCTCTAGACCAACACCTGAAATTGAGCTTGGTTGAATTCATACTTAGGCCTTACACCAAGAGCAGAGGCTTAATCCCTAGCCTCCTTGGACCCCCATGAATGTGCCAAGACCCTCTGATTGAAGCCTCACTTCTCAGAGCAAAGGTATTAAACTTCTTTCCCTCCCAAGCCTATTTTGATTCTCCATTTGATTACACTTAATTTATTTGCATGATTACCATATGGATGTATTCTTCTCACTTAGTTGAGTCTATAAGATCATACCCGAAATGATTTTTTTGAGTATAGGCTGAGATCTTAGGGTTTTAGTGTGGACGGTCACGGGATCTCTCTATCAGGGATGATGACAGGGTTTCATTTGATCAAGCGTGTATCGAATGAACAACCAAGATGAAGTCAAACAGCATTTCTTTACACAAACAGCGTGATGTGTGGTCACTGGCATGGACAGTGGTGTCAAATGGGAGCACGTCGTGTGGAGCGTCAGAGCCGCCGTAGGCTGACGTGACGCCGCGTGGTCTAATACATTTAAATGAGTATTAGAAAACTAAATATCATTGAAAATTAAAAAATCTCCCAAATACTATATACACAATTAAAGATTAAAATTTGGCTAAGTGTTCCAATAATACTAACTTGCCTCTTTAAGAGTCTTCACTCACATAATTCTTAAATTGAATCACAAGTGATAATTACCCTATTCTTATGGAGAATTGAGATATCAATGTTCACTGAGTATTAAGGGTATTTACAGGATGAAATATTAAGAAACATAATAAGTTTAAAAGAATTTGGAATTTTCCGCCATGCAGAGAGAGAGTAGCACAGACTTGCTTTTTTCTCTAGATCTATTGAATATCTTGAAGATCTACTAAACTTTATATATTTTTCTTGACAAAATCATCCTTAATTAAATTCCTAAGGACCCATCAAGATATGACATAGGGTTATGAAAACTACCAAAACCTTACTTTTTGCCACTATATAAACTGCCCTGACAAGCATTTTAAGTTTTAGGTGGTGGAACAACAAGACTCGCCAGGTACGCTTTTACAGTTTTCAACATTGTCTTTCTTGTATTTTCATACTTTGGTTTTGTACCTACAAACTTACATGTTAAACAACGACACCACCATGCATGAAAACTAAAATTATTAGGATAACCAAAACCAAAACCAAAACCAAAATCAAAACTAAAATCAACCAAGATAAAATTTATTTCCATAACATTCAAAATATAAAACAACTCAAAATTTAATCACAAACATCACACAAAACTACAATTGCAACTAAATTAAGATGTCTCTATCGGATGATCGGGAATTCCTCGAAGGAGGTAACCTACGGTTGCTAACGAGGCTTCCCACTGTCTAAATGAAATTATGGAACTAATTAAGCTGAGTTTAGTAAGTTCATTTAGACTAAGTGAATCCAATAGAAAATAGTGATGTCGGAACGAGGGAACCGTAGGATCCTAACTGGTGTCGATCTAACTACTTAGCCCGCCCCTATAAGATTTAAAGAACTTCAACCATAGGGCCACCTGATTTGATATTATAACTTGATACACTAGAAAACTTAAACTCGTCGCCGCAAGGAGCTTGAAGCTAGCATAGCGAGCACGACCATCTTCAACAGCAAAACCTATCTTCCCCAGCCAAACCAATCTTCCTTCCTTAGATTTAAAAAACAAAACCATAGAACTTCGAGGTTGCTTCCATAATTAAACAACCTATTCTTTGAAAATCGTTGAAGATAATATTTCATGATTTTGATCGAGTCTTCTTAGGTGACTTTGGTCATTTAAGATGTAATTAACTATAGGGGCTTGCACTTATAGGAAGCATGCCTGAACTCAACTTAATATAAACCCCATTTAATTCTTTATATTAAATAGTGGAACTTGTCGACAAATATAAAGTTTTCGCAGACCAAATGGATGTCCTATATTTCTTAGTTTATTTGATCGAGTGTCATCCTCAAGTCTTGTGTTTGTCTTTCGGGATAGATATAAGATTTGAGGTATAGTACGATTTCATTTAAACTAAATATATGGGGTCAATTTGATTTTATATTTTCTAAAACTAAATATATATGTAAATTAAATCGTCCTTCCGAAGCCGAGGATGGGGTTTCGATTCCGGTGACCGACAGCTTCTTATGGGCAACTCCTCCAACAAAAAATAACACCGACAACTTCTGGCAACTAGGCTAGGGACAAGCTTTTCTCTCCATAAAATTTAAGAAATATTATTTTCACACATCGGTATTGTGTCCATGTCCCTCTTGGACCAAATTATCCTTCTTCTGTTGGAATACTTTACCCATTTCTGTCTTGGGAAGGTATAACCAACTCCTTGGACTTCAGGAATAGCTGTTCAATCATCTTTGAACAGAGGGGTTCAGATGGCCATTAAGGACTCTTTAATTTTTCATGTGGGGTCGGACCCCCTAATAGGTGGGTCGGTGGAGTAGTTCCACCCCGGCAATTTCTGCCACTAAATAGGTCCCGCACTGGGTCCTAAATTACTTCACATCTCCCTTCCAAATTTGATTTACTATTCCACAAATCAAACCAAATCATGTTGTGCTACACGCACTTTGAGATTTTCTTACATTAATTAAATTTTAAACAAGATTTTATAATTCCCATAAATTAAGTCCCGCCTGGTCTACAGATCAACCTCTACTTTCAGTGCTTGCACTAAAAATTATGAGGTTTTTTTGGCCATATAACTAGCCCCAAAACTTTCTGTTTAGTCAAATTTGGAACTGGACTTGATGATCTCAAGGTCATCCTCGGGGGAGCCCCGTTTGTGGTAATTAAGATCGTCGCTCCAGAAATACAGGAGTCGTCTGCAGAATTCAATCTGAACTGCCTTCAAGACTTCCCTACCTACAAGAAGTCTAAAACTACTACCACCGCGGCACCCGCCAAACCTGCTAGCCCCGTTGCTGCTAAGGGGAAAGAAGTGATGCTTATTGAGGATCCATTTAAGAGATTAATTGTCCCACCACTCGTTTTCAAGATTGGATCAAGTTCGAGGATTGTACTGCTAACACGAACTCAAAGGAGGAACCGTAACAGAAAAGTTCGGAGGGCCATTAAAGCCCAGACTCCCAAGGAAACACCAGTTGAGGAGAAGCTTCATCAAGTTGAAGAAGTGTTACCGGAAATTTATCTACTCTTGCGAGGAAGTAGATTCCATCCTTTGACAGATACCAAGGGATATGAGTGTATCTGAAGGATCGTTGCCGCATTGCCGTCACTTCATGAACACAGTGAGGAGAGAAAGATGTTCACTCCTATCACTCAAGTTAGTGTAGCTTTTGGAAAGCTTGATACCAAAAAAGGGTGTTCGGTTAGTGAGTTACTTAAACGAGTGGGAGATGCAATTTCTCCTCGCATGAATAACAAAATTTTGAAGGGCGTCAAATCCGCCAGACAGTCCCACAAGACAACTGGAGTGCCACCTACTCGCATCCCCGTTTGGTTTCATTTAGGGAGCAAAGTTGACACCACAGTGATTACAACTGATTAAACTTCAACCAGGACCACAAGCCGTCTATCGGTTAAATCAAGACTGGGTCTGAAAATCTTACCCATCGCCCATCGTGGAGACATTCCTACAATACCAAAGATAAAAACAAGTCGATTACTTAACACTCTAGCCGGTCTACACAACATAGAGCATACTTTCCCTCGACATATTGATGTTTCTACTAATATGCTCCGTCCTAAGACATCATCGTCAAAAAAGGAAAAAGTATGGATACCCAAGGTCGCTGCACCGATATAGTCCAGTGAGATGCAGAATAGAAAGTAAAACCAGTGTTTGAAATATCTGACATCGTCGCAACAATAGCCAGTGAGATGGAGTAACAAATAGAGGATGTCCATTAGGGTCCTCCAGATCTTAAAGAAAATAAGGAATCTATAATTGAGGAGAAAGTTGAGAAACTCGGGATTGAGATTTTCAAGTTAGCTCGAGAATGCGGAGTTTTCGTCAATAGCGAAAATGAAAATTTTGATTACAAAGATTACTTAGAGGAGGATTTCATGGATGTCCATGTGATCAAAACTATAGCTACCACATCTACGCGCGAGGCTCAACCTCACACCGAAGAGAATGTTGTAGATGAGTTGCGTAGGGATATCCTCCTAAGGGATGAGCAAGTTAGTCTACAGGAGAAAAGAATAGAAGATATAACTGCAACTATGATCGCCATGGTGACCATTCAGAGGCAATCACAAGCACTGCAATTGGCTTCTCCAGAGATTAATCAGCCAGAAATCAAACACATTATAGATGAAAGTAGAGACACTACTTCAACAAACAAGGATGAGCAACCAAAGAAAGATTTTCCATCAAGTGTCATGCCAGATAAGGAGTTCAAGCTAATGGTTGAACAAGTGCGGGATGCCTTAGCCCAATTCAAGGGCAGTGTATCAATGTTGAAGGGTAGACCTTAACCGTAAGAGTTCAATGTCGTGCCTTTCCCTAAGGGTTTTGTGGCCCCAAAATTCAAATATTCAATGAGACAAGAAATTCTAGACAGCATATAGCAGATTTCAGAGCCAGTTGTGGCAACACGAGAAATAGTGAAGCTCTACTCAGAGAGCAGTTCGTAAGCAGCTTGTCAGGAATTGCTTTTGACTGGTACACTAACTTTCCCAAAGAGTCAGTTACAACATTTTCTTAATTAGAGCAGCTATTTGTGAAAAGATTTGCCAGGGCACAACACCATGTGTCTATTGCAGAGCTCATCATGGAAAAGTAAAAGCCTAGCAAAACTTTGGTACACTATATTTTGAGGTGGAGAAATCTTAGCTTGAAATGCAAACCTCAGCTATAAGAACATCATGCGATTCAAATTCTACTCAAGAGAATTCATGGACCAGTAGCTTTCATGCTTAAGGGACTCACCTACAAGTCTTTTGAGAAGCTACTCAGTAAATCCAGCAGTCTTCAAGAAGAAATAAAGCACATGGAGCCACATGAAAAGGCTAAGGTGACCAGAGTGTTTAAAAAGAAATCAGGAATAGTAGCGACCATCGACAAAGGAAAGCAGCCGATAAAGATATATGCAGAAGAGCATCACCAGTCTTTGTCACAGTACTCTCAGAAACAGAGTAGTCAATCAAGCGAGCGACCGCCTCAACAGGGATCACCTCAAACGGGGGATATAAGAATATCGCTGTCGGAGAGACAAAAAATTGTGTATTCTTTCAAGGATGAATCTATACCTAAAATATTTAGGAGTCTAATGAAGAAGCCAGAATTCAAACTACCAGATCCAAAGAAGCCCGAAAAGGTGGATAAGAAGAATGAACGAAATTGTTGTTCATACCACCGATTGCTCGGGCACACTATAGAAAAATGCTTCATTTTTAAAGACAGGCTAGAGAGGAACCTTAAAGAAGAGAACATAACAATTCCAAAATAAGTTTCCATAAATATGATTTCGGTCGAGCCAATCTCCCCAATCAATCGGTATATTGGAACAAATGGATGGAGTACAACTTGGGATGAACTCAAGAGGGTCCTTAATCAAATACAGGATTCATTAAAACAAGCTTCTACAAATATTGAAGAAGAATGGAATGAGGTCTAGAGTAGATCATCCAAGAAAATACTGAACAAGATCCAGTTTATATCAAAACAAGCCTCCATTAAGAGTCCGCAAAATACCAAGCCAGAGATGAAGGTTTTTCAGGAGATCCAACATCGTCAAAGACAAAGAAAAAGAAGAAAATTGTCACAACAAAGATTGATAGTATGAGAGGTAGGATAGGGGCTGCCTCTACTAGATTTGTTGTCTCAGATTCGGGGAAGAAATTCATCGAACCCTTGACGTCCTATGATTATCTTTTTGTCCCTCCGGGAACTTATGAGTATAATGATTGTGAGTTCAGCTACATTTTAACTGTTTCTAGTGATAACGTAACTGATTATGATCGATCTAGTTTAGATCTTGATCCCCAAAATGATCCTCAAATCGTACTCGAGTCTGATGAACTCGTTGTCAAGTCCAAAGAAGACATCAATAATACCTTACGGTAGCACCAATAACGAGGAGCCAATTCTCGAGCATCATGGTACACCGCTTGCCATCAACTTAGATCTTTCCGACAAAGAGGAAAAGACACCAAAAGTTTCAACAATGATATCTCAAGAAGAAGAAATCACAGAAGTTAATATAAGGAGCAGAAAAGTGTTATCACCAAGAATAACTCCAACAGATAAAGGAAAACTGATAATGACTCAAGAAGAGATACCCCCAACTCCACCATTGGAAAAATCACATGATCAAGATAAAATCAGAGGATCATTCAAAGTAGACTACAATGTGCTAGCTCATCTTAGGATGTCGGCAGCCCGATTAAGCATCTACGATGCTCTGATCCTGTCAAAGGACATGAGAGAGTCTTTGGTTACAGCTTTTCTTGATCCAGAAATTTGCTTAACTCAGTTGGCCAGCACATCCTGAGATGATGTTTGTTCATTGAAAGAAGAGCCTGGGGTAACCTTCAGAGATGAAGACTTGCTGCTCGGTACTGTCGACCACAATCATCCACTCTACATCTCCGTCAACATTGGAAGATTTCTGTTATCTAGAGTTTTAGGGAATCCTGGAGCATCTCATAACTTGATGAGCCTATGGACATTGACTTATTTGGATATTGAAGCTCAAGAGCTTACGACCGATAAGATGATGTTAAGAGGATTCAACCAAAAGGGAGAAAGAGCCCTCAAATCAATTACATTACTTATGAAGGTTAGAGCACTCGTGACAACCGCTAAATTTCATATCATCGACGCTAAGACCTCTTTCAACGCTCTATTAGGTTGACCTTGGATTCATGAGCACAATATGTTTCCATCATCTCTACACTAGTGCATCAAATACCGCAAAGATGGTCAAGAAAATTGCCTCAAGGGAGACCTACAATCATTTTCAGTGCATGAAGTTGGTATCCATGAAGATGCTGCCTACTACGCGCCTCCAAAGAAGACTGTCTTCTCTTGTGAAGTTATCACAAACAAAGATGAAGATTCAGAAGAATCAACAAAGAGGAGGCCATTCAACTCTGCTTCAGCGATTTTCCACCACTCCTTTACAACAAGTTGGTGAAAGTTCTTTTAGTTCGCGCATTCGAGATCGAGGTCAAGGATGTGGACGAGGAAGGATCAATTTAATTGTTGAACAGACTACGCCAACCATCAACAATGACAATGAAGACAGTTCTGAAGATCAGATAATGATGACAAGACAGAAGAGACCTCTGTATGAGATATCTCTAGAAGATACAAAAAAGAATAATTATAAAACAATGTTTGATCGGATAAACCACTATATGAATCCTATGACGCTCACTCCAATTCTCCCTCAAAAGGTCGAGAGTTTAAAGGTCAAGGAAGTTCGTAGTGTTGGGTCAAAGTCGATCAAATTTTACTGTGCTTCAACCTCTACTGAGCTTGAAAAACATGTAAATTTGGATGATGATTCTAATGAATTAATGGAATTGCCTTTTGGTTACTTCTCTCCTTGTGTTCAAAAGATAATTCAACAGGGACACTTACCATAACAAATTCCAAATGATAAATTTCAACTTTTTGAAAACTATGGAATGCTTAAAGTCAAACTCCAAATTCAAAAGAGGGTCTCGGATTAGATACAGTTGGACCAGTCGATGATTCAGAATTTTTCATGGTTGTTACTGGTGAGTCAGAAGAGGATTGCCTCGATATAGAGGATGACTCTATTGATTAACCAAAAGAAGATGCTCCGCTAGAATTTCAGGAGAAAATTAAATCTATCATTGATGAATTGAAAGAGATTAACCTCGGGACTGAAGAACGACCCCGACCTACATTTATAAGTTCTTTACTTAATGACGAAGAATCTGCAAAATTGATCAAATTGTTAACATAATTAAAAGATGAAACGCCAGGACTATCAGCAGAGGTTGCAGTCCATAAACTGGTGGTGAACAAAAATGTAACCCCAAAAAAACAAGTTCCCAGGAGAATGTGCCTCGAAGTAAAGCAACAAGTCATCGCCGAGGTGAAGAAATTAATAGACACCAACTTTGTGAAAGAAGAACAATACCCCGTGTGGTTAGCTAACATTGTACCTATTAAGAAGAAAAATGGACAGATCTGTGTTTGTGTTGATTTCAGAGATTCGAACAAGGCATGTCCAACAAATGAGTTTTCACTACCGATATCAAAAAAGATGGTGGATACCGCTTCAACACATGAAATTTTCTCCTTCATGGAAGGATCGTCGGGTTACAACCAAATCAAGATGGCTCCCAAGGATGCAGCACTTACAATCATCAGAACACTGATTGGAATTTTTTGCTACACATTGATGTCGTTTGGCCTAAAGAATGCTGGAGAAACATATCGGTGCGCAATGATGAAGATTTTTTACGAACTCATCCCTAATTAAGTAGAATGGTACGTGGATGATTTGGTCATCAAAAGTAAACCAAAAATAGACCATTTGTAAGATTTGGGGATCGTGTTCGAACGGTTACAACGATATGACCTTAAAATGAATCCACTAAAGTGCGCTTTTAGCGTTACCTCTGGGAAATTTCTAGGATTCGTTGTCTGTCATTGGGGAATCAAGATCAACCCAGATAAGATTAAAGATATCTTACAAATGCATTCTCCTAAAACCTTAAAATGACTACGTTCCTTCCAAGGGAAGTTGGCATATCTAAGTCGCTTTATTTCTAATCTCTCAGGTAGGTGTCAGCCTTTCTCAACATTAATTAAAAAGGATGACAAATTTATTTGGGAAAAGAAATGCCAACGGGCCTTTGAGGACATCAAACAATATTTAATGACACCTCCTGTATTGGCAGCTCTTATCCCAGGGAAGCCGTTGATACTTTATACCGCGGCTTTAGATGACTCTCTCGGAGCCCTGTTAGCCCAAGTCAATGATGAGGGTAAAGAAAATGCGCTCTACTACTTGAGTCATCGCCTAATACCGATGGAGATAAGGTATCCACCTATTGAGAAAATTTGTGTGGCATTAATTTTTGCCGCCTAAAAGCTTAGACATTACATGATTTCTCATAAGATTACCTTGATCTTGAATGTTAATCCATTGCAATATCTGATGACCTAACCAACACTCTCCGGAAGTCTAGCAAGATGGTCAATGATCTTATTAGGCAACTAATGGCTGAGGTGGCAACTAATACCTTGATCTCTGGACGTCTAGCAAGATGTGCTTCAATAACACTTCGACAGCCAGTAATGATAAAGGATAAGGCACAATTATACCACGCAAAGCAGGGATTAATTTGATCTTTATCACACCAGATAAGGGTATGTTGAGGTTCTCGTACAACCTGACAGAGCCATGCACCAACAATGAAGTAGAATATGAAGCTTTAAACACTGAGTTGGAAATGGCAATTTCAATGGATATAACAAACATTGCCATTTATGGCGACTCCCAACTCGTCATCCGGCAAGTCTCCAGACAATTTAGAATTTTGAAACCAAGGTTAGCAGAATACCATCAGTACATGATGAAGCTCATAGAGAAGGTTCTTGATGTGAATTTCTACTGAATTCATAGGGAAGATAATGCCCATGCCGACGCTTTAGCAAAACTCGCTAAGTAAAATTTTCTTCATTGTGCCAATTTTCCTCAGGCAGAAAGCATCTATCAGTCACTTCAAAGAGGGAGATATGAACACTAAGTTTTACAATGATAGAAGTCACAGTGCAAGGAAGACAAGTCTTGTCTCGGATTGACTTCAAAACTCTACACAAGCGTGGAAAAGTAGAAACAATAAATACAGTGGCAAACATCAACAAAGATTGGCATAAGCCCTTAATAGAATATTTACATATTGGCAAGTTGCTAGAAGACAAGTCTGAGGCCCACCACATCACAAGAAGGGCTATGTCTTACGCCCTAATGGGAAATATTCTCTATAGAAGATCATTCGACCAGATGTGGCTATAGTGTTTGAGTAGAGCTGAAGTGTAAAATATTGTGAAAGAAGTACACGCCAGATTCTGTGGCGCTCACCAGTCAAGGCCAAAAACGAAAATGAAGATCAAAAGACTCAGGTATTATTGGCCAGCAATGATGTTCGATTACATGGATACAGCTAGAAGATGTCACCAATGCCAAGTACATGGGGTGGTCTTACACCAGCCTCCGAATGTGCTACACCTAACTGTTGCCTCGTGGTCATTCGAGTGTTGGGGCACGAACATAATAGGTCTTATAGACCCTCCATCTTCTAAAGGACACATGTTTATACTTGCCACTACAGATTACTTTTCCAAATGTGCAGAGCCGGTACACTTACGTGAGGTTACAGCACAGTACGTCCTTCAATTTTTCAAAAGCCAAATTGTCTACCATTTTGGAGTATCGCAAAGAATGATTTTTGACAATGGGACAGCTTTCAGAACTACAAAGATCAGCAAATTTGTCAAAAGACATGAGATGGATTAAAGATACTCTATGATTTACTATCTCAGAGCAAATGGCTTGGTTAAGGCTTACAACAAAACACTGGTACAGATTTTGAAGAAAACAATGGATGAAAATAAAAGGGATTGGCACAACAAACTATTTGAAGCCTTGTGGGCCTACCGGACGACTTTTAGGACTCCCACTCAGTGAACACCGTAAATGCTCGTGTATAGGTCTGAGGCCGTGCTACCGCTACAAATCCAGACACCATCTCTCAGAGTCGCCATTGTAACCCAACTCACAATTGAAGAAAGCGCAAAACTCAGACTTGAAGAACTGGAGAGTCTCGAGGGAAAGCGACTAGAAGCACAACAACATTTGGAGCTTTACCAGGCAAAGATGGTACAAGCCCATGACAAATTGGTCTGCGTAAGGACATTCAAAGTTGACGACCTCATAGGTGTTCAAAAGGCCTATTCTTGCATGCCGCAAAATAGGTGGAAAATTCGAGCCAACTTGAAAGGGACCATTTGTCATTGAAAAGGTCTATACAGGAGGAGCCTACCAATTAGTGAACTTCAAGGGCGAAAGACTCATGTTACCAATAAACGAACGATATCTGAAAACTTATTACGCAACCTGACGTCGCTTGCCTCTGCTTGCTTTGAAAATTTGGAAACTTTGATTGTTTTAGGGGTATCTATGCAGCCAAATGTTTATGACCGGGTACAAATTTTGTAATTAAACTTAATATAATAAAAATTTTGAGAAAGAAATTTTAAACTTCAAATTTTCTTCTTTTCACTTTTGAGTATAATGTTCTACTAAATTAAACAAAACTCATACATCAAATAAACAATCCATTTCACCAAAACAAACTGAAATTTACTTTAATAAATACTTTTTTTGTTCTTGTTCAGGACAAGTTTCAGCCCACTGACATTTTTCCTATCGTCTGCAGAAAAATGTCGGGATAGGGGCTTATCTTTGCTTTCCAGGATGGTTGGAGCCTCGCACTAAATGAGGAGATGGCGTCGTAGGGCAGTACCATATATTCCACCATGGATTTTAACCAGGTTGACATGGACTACGAAGGTCCTCTCATGGATGTAGTCAGCTGAAAAGAGAAAGAGGGATTGCCTTCACTACTGAGGGTGACTGATAAAGATAATGTATCACGCAAAGGCAAGAACGTGATAACAGAGCAACATTCGATGGATAGGCCTAGCCGTCTGCCCTCCATGGTAGCTACACAAACAAGGGGCCTAGTAGCTACCAATAACAAACAACTTCCAAGTACTTCGCTTCGCAGGATGCAACGCAGGAATGCCAGCCTCAAGTAGTAGGACAAGAACGTAGACCTCAAAGAGAGACAAACAATTTGCTCAACCCTATTCCTTAGGGGCACATTTATCACCCAGACCTGAAAGAAACTTCTACTAGCCTACCCCCCACAGATGAAGAACCAGGGTTTGTGACAGAGTCTGATACACTTTCAGTTTCAGAAGTTTTATGCAAGGTTGCCCGACGAGCAATACTGAAATACCGGCCGAGACATTAACCACGGGCGCGTTCGTAAAGTGCCCATATTGCAATGTTCTACATTTACAATAATTAAGTATATTGGAAGAGTATACTTCAAGCATCAATGGGTCTTAGACTTCAGATTTTATGATGGATGAGCCATAAGTCTCATTGGGGACAGATCAATATGTACCATGGAGCCCAGGGTCGTACATCTGGCTAGAGGCTGAGTTTCATGTTCCAGATCAACCAGCGCCAGTTTGGGTTCCTGCCAATGCTCGAAGGAAGGAACACCCGTGACAGCTGCCAACCCCTGGTATGATAGAGTACTACAATATAAGTAAACTAAATAAAAGAGAATTAAAGTCTTATGAAGAAGTTCATAGAAAGTTCATCAATATTATGGAAGGCCTGGAGCTGTATAGCATGGTTTTTTCCAAAAGTGATGAAAGAAGCATTTTGGACTATATCTTTTTTTTAAGACTAAGAGGCCAAGCGGGTCTTCCCATGGAAAGAACATACTCTAAGCTAAATAAATGGATGAGAGAAAAAGGTAGAATCACTATCTAGTGTGGTTGTTGTTCTCAAAGATCCGAATGGTCAAATGGTTGATAAAGAGGATGATCAAAAGAATGGTCAAATGGAATATTATACCTGCTACCTGCATTCCTAATAATTGTATTATCAATATCTATGATGAGAGTGATTGCATTCCTCCACACATTGATCATCATTATTTTGTGAGGCCCTTCTGCACGGTCTCATTTAAGAACAAGAGTAATATTTTATTTGGGAAAGAAATCAATGTCGTCGGCTCTGGTGAGTTTAGAGGTTCTATCGAGATTCCTCGACCAGTCAGTTCAGTACTTGTTCTTAAAGGCAACGATGCAGACATTACCAAACATTGCATTCCAAGGGTACAGTACTGTAGGGTATCTGTGACTTTCGGCAGGATAGATGACAACAAAATGCCATATAGATTCCAGCTGGACCCGGAATTGGAAGAGCTACTACCGTATGAGCTATGAGAGGGTTGTACCTCTAAGTACATGTGAAGAGAACTCTTATCGTAGAGCATGACTTAGAAGGTCTGCTTGATCAGGAGCTCGTCAAACCTAATACAGACGGTCAGAGCGTTCACATTTTTTAGCAACATGATATGTATCCGATATATTCAGCCTGCAATGTATTCATAGCATGAGATGTTCTGAATGTATTTTGAGATGGACTATATATTGATCCTGCTGAGGCGTGACCAAAGTAAAATATGTTAAGATTTTTGTACCTCTTTTATACTATTTTTAATGATATTGCACTTTAAAGAAAGGTATTTTTGATGTTTTTTTGCAGGAATGATGAATTAAGTTCAATAGAGCAAAAAGATGCAAAAAAGAGCAAATTTGGAGCAAAAAAGACCAAAACGTGGAGAATTGCACTGGGGCGCCGACGGCGAGATTTTCTCGAGGCTACAGGACAAAATTTCCAGAAGGCCGCCGATGGTGCCATCCAGGCCGCTGACGGCGGGATTGACGGTTATGTGTACTTGTACAATGGATAAGGCCGGATTTTGGAGGGATGCATAAGCAACTCTTGGGAAAACTCATCCACATCTTTAAACAAATGGTTTTGGCCGAAAATAGAAGAGTCCTAGAGGTTAGATATGTTCCATTAGTGTGTAGAGAGCTTGCTAGAGCGTGTAACTGTGAGAAATTCTTCGAGAAATTGTAAGAGTGGAGGGAAAGTGAGAGATTTCTTCCTCCTTGCTACTTCGAAGAGGAATTCTGTGTGCTGTAAGGAAAGGAAGAGATTCAGAGGAACTTCAAGGAGTATTCTTGGGGAGAAAGTTAGAGATAAGTTATTTACTTGTTATAGTTTGTATGGCTTTGATTTTATATATGAATTTTGAGTTTTGTTGTGCTTTCCCCATGAGTTCTGAGTAGTTTTCTCTATCTTTCTCCTTGTCTCGAGATTTGTGAAATGGTGATTTGAATTGGTGAAGCAATGAAAATGTTTAAGAAATTGTGATGATCTTTTAACTTCAATCCTAATTTACTTTCAATCTGGCCAATTGATTTGTTAAAATATGTTGAGTTTCACAACTAAAGAGAAGATTACATCCAAGATTCAGGGAGGTCAAAGCCCTTGGAAGTTGGGTGCAAATAAATAGGGAAATATTACTATCAGGCATAGAATTGGAGATTTTAGAGTGACAGACTAAAATCCTCAATTCGGTCCTATCGTTTGGGTGCTGATGTGTAGATGTTATCCCTCAGGTGAGGGAAATGTGGGAGCTCTAAAGTGAGAGCCGGTATCCTCCCAGCCTAGCCGCAGAATCAGTTACCAAGCATAGGATTAGTCAATGTTCTTTATGCCTGGACCAAAGGGTAAAGAATAGGAATGCTCCTATTTGGCACAATACAAATTGAACTAATTCATTTTATCCATTCACTATAACTTATTGGCAAAGAGAAGGATGCTTTCTTATATATTGAATATCACAAAATTAAACCCTACTTTCTATCTTTAGTTATTTATTAGTTATCCAAATTATCTACTTATTCCAATTGCCTATTAGTGACAGATAAACAAATTGAACGCCGTCGTTGTAGTTGAAGTATTACTTTTTATTAAGCCTTAGTCTGTAGTATTCTATTTCTCCCTGTGGGATGGATAACTAGGACTCCATTAGAGCCCTATATTACTTAAGCAATACGTATACTTGCGTTGACAAATTTGACTTTAACATTATTGAATATTATACATATACATCTTTATTAAATCAAACGCATATATATAAAGTCGCAGTCAAGATATTTGACACCTTTGCTGGAATTTAAATCTTCTAATAGCGTCATTAAATTCTTGTAATTGTCGATTTACAAAAGGAAAAAGGTCGGCCAATTTTCTGGCGCCGTTGCCGGGGAGAATTTTAAGAGTAACAGACATATTAGAATTATTAAAAGGTTTTTACTTAAATTGCAACTTATTTATATATTTATATATTTTTATTTTTATTTTTAATTACTAAGTACTAATTTTAAATTGTATGCGCAAATTTGGACCTGAAAATCTTATATCATACGATTCAGAATTAGAACGAACTGTTAGAAAAATTAGAAAATAAAAAAGAAAACCTAGAAACTGTGATACAATGGAANTATTAGAAAAATTAGAAAATAAAAAAGAAAACCTAGAAACTGTGATACAATGGAAAACATTATGAATGAACACCAACCTAGACCCTTAAGGGATTATGCAAATCCTACGGTAGATGAAATTAATTTATCTATCCAAAATCCTGATGTAGCTGCTAATTCATTTGAGCTTATACCTCATATTATCCAAATGGTACAAAACAATCAGTTTAGAGGTACACCAAATGAAGATCCTAACTTACACCTCGCTAGTTTTTTAGAACTATCTGCTGCTTTTAAAAATGATAGAGTTTCAAATGATGCTATTAGACTTAGACTTTTTCCTTTTTCACAAAGGGATACGGCTAAAATGTGGTTAAACTCGTTAGCACCTAGATCTATTAGAACTTGGGGAGAACTGTCACAGAAATTTCTATCCAAATATTTCCCTCCATCTAAGACTATTAAACTAAGAAATGACATAACATCATTTTGTCATATTGATGGAGAGTCAATATATGAAGCTTGGGAGAGATTTAAAGATCTTCTTAGGAAATTCCCTCATCATTGTTACCAGACTGGTTAATAATTCAAACCTTTTAAATTAGATTAGTGGGATCTCTTAGATCGATTATAGATGTTGCGGCTGGTGGTTCTTTAATGTTAAAACCTTTTGATGAGACTAATTCATTAATAGAAGAAATGACTACCAACAATTTTCAATGGCCCTCTGAGCGGGTAAATCCTAAAAGAGTAGCTAGTATCCATAATTCCGGTGTAATATCTAGGTTAGCTTCACAGAATGCTGCAATATCAAAGAAATAAGATCATTATGGGATGAATTATTTTTCAACACCTCCTATGATGGAAGAAAATTCATTTGGGCAATTTGTGGATGTTCAACCTTCATATGAAACCTTAAATGCTATTAATAGACCCAACAACCCATATTCAAACTATTATAACCCAAGTTGGAAGAATCATCTAAATTTAAATTGGAATAACAATTCTTCTACCAATTAACAATGGGCAAACAACTCAGTAAACCCATTAGGACATTCATACAACCAAGGAAATATTAACAATAGACCTTCTTATCCTCAAGGATTTAACAGTAATACTCAAATTAAGGAGAAGAAGTTATTTATGGAAGAGCTGATATTAAACATGGGTCAACAATTACAAAATAAAGGAAATCAATTAAAGATTCAAGGAAATCAATTACAAAATCAAGGAACTGCTATTAAGAATATTGAGAACTAATTAGGGCATATCGCTACTGTGCTTAGTAACCGAACATTAGGAACTTTTCCAAGTACTTTGGAACCAAATCCTAAAGATCAAGGAAAAGAGCAAATCAAAGCGATTCAATTATGAAGTGGAAAAGAATTAGAGATAAGAGTGCAACAAGAAATAGAAATTGAAAAAGAGAAAGTGGATACCGAAAAAAAAAAGATCATGAATACCCAGATTTAGAGTATCTATTTACACCAATGAAAATTAGTGTGTAAAAACCTCCACAACTGTTTCCTCAAAGACTTAAGCAACATAAATACAATAAACAATTTTAAAATTGTTTTGAAATTCTTAAGAAGTTAACGGTGAATATTATCTTCGTAGAAGCTTTAGAGCAAATGCCCAATTATGTGAAATTTATGAAAGATATTCTTAACAAAAAAATGAAGTTCACAGATATTGAAACTGTTGCACTTAGCAAAGAGTGTAGTGTAATTATTTAGAAAAAATCTTCCTGAAAAATTAAAAGATCCTGGAAGTTTCACTATACCGTGTGCTATCGGTGAAAAATTATATGGAAGAGCTTTATGTGATTTCAGAGCCAGCATTAACCTTATGCCTCTATCAATTTTTAAAAGACTAGGATTAGGAGAAGTTTCACCTACTTCTGTAACTCTTCAATTGGCAGATCGATCAGTTACATATCCTATGGGAGTTATAGAAAATGTGTTAGTTAAAGTTGACAAATTTATCTTTCTTGCGGATTTCATTGTTTTAGATATGGAGGAAGATAAAGAAATACCTATCATTTTAGGGAGACCATTTTTAGCTACTGGAAAAGCTATGATAGATGTTCAAAAAGGAGAGTTAACTATGAGAGTAAATGATCAAGAAGTAACTTTTAACATTGCGAAATCTATGAAATACCCTGCTACTGAGAGAGAAAATTAATGTTTTGACATGGAAATTATTGAACATCTTCTGAATGAATATTTTAAAGAACATTTTGAAATAAAGAAGTATTTTGAAAAAGAAGAGCATTTTGAAGAACAATTTGAAGAAAATGATGAAATTATTCCGGACAAATTAGAAAATGAAAAATTAGATTATGTTCAGGAAAGATTTGAGATGTTGGATATCACAAAAAATGCTGATAAGAATCTATTTCCATCAATTATAAAACCACCTGAACTTGAGTTGAAAACATTACCTAACCACTTGAAGTATGTTTTTTTAGGAGACTCATTTACATTACCAGTTATTGTATCTTCAGAATTAAATGATTTACAAGAACAAAAACTGTTAGATACATTGAAAAGATATAAGAAAGCTTTTGGTTGGACCTTAGCGGATATTAAATAAATCAGTCCCTCAATCTATATGCATAGAACTATATTAGATGAACAACATAAACCAAGAGTTGATCCACAAAGGAGATTAAACCCTATAATGAAAGAAGTAGTTAAGAAGGAAATTTTGAAATGGTTAGACACTGGAATTATATATCCTATTTCAGATAGTGCATGGGTAAGTCCAATTCATTGTGTACCGAAGAAAGGAGGAGTGACTATTGAAACAATGAATTAATACCTATCAGATAAGTCACTGGATGGGGCATATGCATTGATTATAGAAAATTAAACACCGCCACCAGGAAAGATCATTTTCCTCTACCATTCCTAGATCAAATAGTAGATAGACTTGCTGGGCACAAATATTTTTGCTTTTTAGATGGATATATCGGTTACCATCAAATTCCTATTCCTTCTGAGGATCGAGAAAACACAACATTTACTAGTCCTTTTGGAACTTTTTGCTTTTAGAAGAATGCTTTTCGGATTATGTAATGCACTACAACATTCCAAAGATGTATGATATCCATATTTAGTAAGTTAATTGACGATGGATTGGAAGTATTTATGGATGATTTCTCTGTATTTGGAACATCATTTGACGCATGATTAGAATATCTTGAAATAGTTTTGGAGTTATGCGAAAGAACTAATTTAGTTATAAATTAGGAGAAATGTCAATCTATGGTTGCTGGAGGAATTGTTTTAGGGCATAAAGTTTGAGAAGATGTTATGGAAACAGACCCTACAAAAATGCAAGTTATATCTAAACTAACACCTCCTACTAATGTAAGAGAAGTTAGAAGTCTTCTTGGACATGTTGGTTTTTACAGGCGTTTTATTAAGGATTTCTCAAACGTTACTAAACCTCAATGCCAACTTTTAGAAAAGGACAAGAAATTTGAATTTACTGAAAGCTGTGTAAATGCCTTTGAGTTATTATAAGAAAAATTAATCACTGCTCCTATTATAGTTTCACCTAACTGGGAGAAACCATTTGAACTTATGTGTGATGTTAGTGATTATGCTATAGGAGCTGTTCTTGGACAAAGATATGAAAAGTTTTTTAAAGTAATATATTATGCAAGTAAAACACTTACAGGTGCTCAAATTAACTACACTGTTACTAAAAAAGAGCTACTCGCCATCGTATATTCTTTAAACAAATTTCAATCTTTTTCAATTGGAGCTAAATGTGTTGTGCACACTGATCACTCGACTAATTAAATATTTGATGCAAAAAAAGGATGCCAAACCAAGGTTAATTAGATGGATATTATTGATACAAGAATTTGAACTTGTAATAATTGATAGAAATGGAACTGATAATCAAATTGCTGATCATTAGTCAAGATTAGAAAATCATTAATTATCTTATGCAGACAATGAAATTATAGACAATTTTCCTGATGAACAACTTTATAATGTTAGTGAGTGGAAAATACCATGGTATGCTGATATTGTTAATTATATTGTAAGTGATATTTTGCCACCTATGCTGACATTGCAACAACAAAGAAAATTCATTCATAATGCGAAAGCATATTTTTGGGATGAGCCTTATTTATATAAACAATGTAAGGATCTGATTATGAGAAGATGTGTACCCTATGAAGAAACTGAACTGATCATTCAAAAATGTCATGATTCTGAATTTGGAGGACATTTTGGGAGTGATAAAACTACTTATAAAATTTTGCAAGCTGGATTTTATTGGCCTACTATATTTAGAGATGTTTATAGATATATAAGAACTTGTGATTGATGTCAACGAGTAAGCAATATATCTCGAAGAAATGAAATGCCTCTAAATTTCATATTGGAAGTTGAGATCTTTGATGTTTGGGGATTAGATTTTATGGGACCATTTATTCCTTCATTCGGGAACTTATATATATTAATTGCAGTAGACTACGTCTCTAAGTGAATTGAAGTACAAGGTTTACCTTGCTGTGATGCTAAAAGTGTTTCAAGATTTTTAAGGAAAAATATTTTCACTAGATACAGAATGCCTAGGATGATTATTACTGACGAAGGATCTCATCTTAGGAATAAATCTATTTAGGGATTGGCAAAAAAAATTAATATTATTCATAGAATCTCTACAGCTTATCACCCTTAAACCAGTGGATTAGCTGAAGTTTCTAATAGAGAGATTAAACAAATACTTGAAAAGACTGTAAACCCTAGTAGAATAGATTGGTCCACTAGATTGGATACCACATTATGGGCTTACAGGACTGCTTATAAAACTCCTATTGGAATGACTCCTTACAGACTGATTTTTTGAAAGACTTATCACTTACTAGTGGAATTGGAGCATAAAGCATATTGGGCGATTAAAGAATTCAATTATAATTTGAAAGACGCTGGTAAGAAGAGATTGTTGTAATTAAATGAATTGGAAGAATTAAGAAATGAATCTTATGATAATGACAGAATTTATAAGGAAAAGCTAAAGTTATGGCATCATCGGAAGATTAATCAGAAGAATTTTGAACCAGGACAAGAAGTTTTACTTACAATACAATGTTGAAGTTATTCCCTGGGAAATTGAAGTCTCGTTGGTTAGGGTCATTTACTGTGACTCAAGTTAATACTTATGGAACTATTGAAATTGAAGATCAGAAAACGAGAAATAGATTTAAAGTAAATGGACATAGATTAAAACCATATTATGAGGGTAACATACCAAATTTTAAAGAGGTTTTAATGATCAGTCAACTTGAATAACACCTGAATAGGTCTGTCTGACGACGTTAAACCAAACGCTTTATGGGAGGCAACCCATATTTATGTTTGCTTTATTCACAATTATAGTAGTTGTTATTTAAATTTATCACTAGTTTATAGTAGCATTAAACTCTACTACTCTTATTTATCATTTAAAACATCTTAAAAATTGGATCCATAAAGAAAAATTGAAACGCATTCGCACTAGAGCGAAACTGTGAAAATTTTGCCTTAGGCGCCCTCGATGGTACCGACGGTGGGTTTTTCCCGAGAGTCCAGACAAAATTAATACAGTGCGTGCAGACGGCACCATCAACCCAGCCGACGACGAGATCGGTAAGATGAGGGTTTCTTATGTTCGAATGGCAGTTTTTTACGGTTTTTGGGCGGGAATGGTCTTTTTAAACTTAAAAATTCAAACTCTAGTTCATATTTTCCCCCCAAGAATGAAATAAAACTCTGTCAATTTCATTCCTATGGCATCCAATTCCCTTGATAATCCCATAATGCGAGTTTTCAATCGGTGAAAGTTCATTAGTGCGGAAGAGCAACGAATCTTCAACAAGTTGCTGATGAAGAAAAGATTAATCAGGGGATTGAATAACCCCATGACGGATATTAAAGAAACAATAGTGTGGCAAAGATGGGAAGTTCTTTGCTATACTACTACTGCCGTGGTAGTTCATGTGGTAAAATAATTTTACGCAAATTTACATGGAATCAACCAAGGAATTGTTTATGTGCGAGGAAGATGGATTACTTTCACTCCTGCACGAATCAATGAGTTATATATGATAGAGAATGTTCCTGTCTGCCATTATTCTAATTTTGTCCTAACGAGAAATCAGATGAATTAAATTTACCAGTATTTGACGGGAGAAACTGATGATTGGGAAATGTGAGAGAATAAGTATGTTAGTTTTTCTTCAACACTTTTGAATCCCGTCTCTAAACACTAGCACTTCTTCGTTTCTGCGAAACTATTACCGACAATGAAGGTTGGTAAGGTTTCTAAAGAAAGTGTCATTCTAAATTACTGCTTCCAAAGGGGACTGCCGATTGATATTGGATCTATAATTTTGAAGTCAATTTTAGGCCTGATCGTTCATGGATCAACTTATGGGCTTGGACATCTTTCCACAATTTTCTCACTTTGCAGTCAGTTTCAAGTATCCTATGAAAACTAGGAAAATGTATTGCTACCTTGGTAACCTTTGGATCCAACTGAAAAATTCCCATCATTTGAAGATGAAAATGACATGGCCATGATAGTTGATCAATCATCTCAGAATTCACTGCTAGTTCAACCCTTCATCCAGATAAGTCTTTGGTGATCCTACGTCGAATCAAGAAATTGGAAAAGGAGGTACAAAACGTGATGAATACAATTAATAATATCTCCAATTTCTTTGATCATCTAAACTGGAGGATGAAAGAACATTTTGATCACTTTGGACATTTAGAAGAGCTTGATACGACTGATGAAGAGAATGAAATTAATTGAGGAGGATTCAACTGAAGAATTTCCTTTCCGACCCTTCTACAATCTCTTTGTTCATGTACAATCAATGGGTGATCTCATAGGAGAAAGCACAGAATTTGACGAGTAGTAGACTTACTATGCTACATTTATGTTTACCTGTGTTTAGATTTGAACTTTATGTTTGCTTTGTTTTAAAATTATGCTTATAGATCTCTGTATAGTTGAGGCTAAGCATAGGATGTTTTTTTTCAGCATTTTGAGTGTTTTGGTTAGGATTGCGACGCTGAATTTATGTATTGAGGTTGAGAAAATAGCAAACTTAGGTGTGTTATGTAACACATGTTGCACCCCTTAGAATTTATATATAAATGTGTGTTATGTTTTGTGAAAGTTTGTATGTGTTAAGTACATCAATTAACTATTCAAAATTATGTTTATAAAGACTAAACGGATATCGTTTAGGCTTAGAATTGATCAAAATCGAAAAAATATGAAATTTGGACATGATCAATAGAGCCTGCCGACGGCGCCCTCGATGTCGCCAACGGCGGGAATTTCCCAAGTCTTAGGTTCAAAAAAAAAATAGTGCGTGCCTACGGCGCCATCGACCTCGCCGTCGATGAGATCGTAAAAATACCTCTTTAACCGTGATTTTGACCGGTCAACCGCCACTATTCATCATCCCCTTCCTCTTGAAAACACCATTTTCAAATTAGGGCTTGGTAAATCTTGGATTGGGAGACGAGTTCAAGGATTTTTGACACTGTATTTGATCTTCTTTAGGTAAGGACTTCACTCTAAGTTAAAAATATGTGATCTTCACCATGTATTTCTTCCACATTGAGGAAAACCGAAAATTTGAAAATGTGGAGAAAATCCTGGAAGAAATTAATGGATCTTAATGTTGAACTCTTTGAATTTCCATTGGAAGCCATGATTTACATATTAGAAGTAATTTTGGAATTTTTCTTTGATTTGATTAGATTAAAAATGGCTCCGCGTCAAAAGTGAAGAGTTGAGTTTGAAGATTCACGCTTCGTTAATGTGATGGCTCAAACTCGATTTACTTCAATACTTAAAGGAAAAAAGTGTATACAAGATCGAGTTCTTGAGAGTTCGGGAGGAGAAATTGAACAGGTTATTGCCGAGCGAAGGTGGGAAAACTTTTGTTACACCACCAATAAGGCTGATGCAAATGTGGTGGAGTTCTACGCCAATGTGATTTATTTTGAAGACAGAATCGTACAAGTGCGTCGATTTCTTGTGGAATTTACCGCCGCCTGCATTAACACTTTCTATGAAGTCTCAGATTCTTACAACTGCCACTATGAATCGTATAGTACGATGGAAGGCCCTCTAAATGATGTGATTAACTTTCTCACTGATGAGAAAGGAATAAGGAAGATAAAGCAGCAAGAACGGGCAAACTTTTCTGCTTCCGTGTTAAATGTCACCTCTAAGGCATGACACTATTTCATTTCCTTTACTCTGTTACGGACTTATCACCATAGTGAGGTAACTAAAGATAGAGTTATTCTGAATTTCTGTTTTCAGAATAATAAAACTATAAATGTGGGGAGAATTATTTTCAAGAATATATTGACTACGACAAGAGTGAGACTAGTGGAGGTCTAGGACATCCTGGACTTATTTATGCACTTTGCCAACTTTCTGGAGTGGAAGCTAGAGAGGAAGAATGGGTTTACCCTATCAAACCCATTAGTAAATCTAATTTGAAGACTTATGTATCCCATGAGAAATGGAGAATTGGAAGTAGGAGTCAGGAACCTTCTACTAGTAGAGATGTCCCCTCTACAAGTTATGACCCTCCTCCTTCTAGCTCCCCTACCTTAACAGATTTGATGAATGAGTTGACCTTGCAAAGGAAGAGCATAGATTTAATAAACGAAAGGATTAGAGGTTTAGAACGCCGACATGATTATCTTATTATGATGCTCAGGCTCAACACTACAGAGGAGAGCCTGATGTTACATTTCCTAAGTGCCCCCGATAAACTCAGTATCAACCCAATCCACATGTTGATCAAGGCGACGATGAAATAGCTTGGGATTTTGATATTTAGAATGAAATTGATATACTTATGTTTGTATTTTTATTTTATGTAGTCGGTTTGCAATAGAAATGGATGTTTATGTATTTGGACTTTCATTTTTATTATTTCGTTGTACTTGAATGATTTTATTTTTTTTATGGTTGTAAATGTTTAATGAGATAGTAAAAATGTGCATGTGTAAGATATAGATGTTGCTCAGTACTTTATGGATTGTAATGTGATGTGAAATTTATTTTCATTTTAGTATTTTTGTCTTTTCTTTAGCATTGTAATTGTATTAGGAAATATAGTATGTTTGTTTCAGTTTTATACTTATTACAAAATTTCATTTCCAGAAATTCCTCTAATGATTTATGTGTGTAGAAAGCTCCTAATATTACAAATCAGGTGAAGTAAAAATTTGAGAAGGCCTGCACAAATTTCAGAATGATAAAGATGCCTACAATACTGAGGTATGATTTATATTTATAGTATTTTCTTTCCACCTTTATTTCATATTAAAAAAATTTAAGTTTGGTGGAGGGAAAAAAAAGATTAACTATTAGATGTCCTCTATTTCAATATTTTCAAAAATTATTTATGTGATTTTATGTAGTGAATTTAATTCAGGTAACTATATTTTTGTAACTATTTAAATATTATGATTGATTTAAAAAAATATTTTTGTAATGAAAATTAATTTTGTAACTTAAGATATTTAGTATAAGAGAATAAGATTATAGTTAACTATTGAAAGTAAAGGAAACAATATTTTGAAGTATTAAGAATCTAGAAACTCATTTGAGAAGAAAAGATTGGGATTCAATGATGTGAAAGATATGAAATATTTATAAGGTAAGAAATGCTTTGAGTTTCAAATTTAGGGAAAGAAAAGTGAAATTTAAAATCATTAAAGGCTATCCAGATATAGTAATCCTCACTTGAAAAAGAAAAAGAAAGGATTGACAACAATCCCCGAAAAGAAAAGAAAAATATATAGGATTGAAAGCAATCCAAATGAAAGAAAGAAAAGAAAGAAAGAAAAAAATGAAAGTCAGGAGAAGCTTGAGGAGATGCCTAATAAAAAATTGGCTTCACTGGACCTACCTAAAGGGAAAACTTGAATATATTCCAAAACTTATATTTATGGAGTAAATCTTTTTACTAATAGAGTTCTCATGAAATTCTTATCTTTTAGATATTCTAAGTGACTTAATATTGCAATCTATAGGCATTCTTCAAATAAAAAGAAAATTAGAACTCTTAAAACTCGATGACTAGATAATCTGATGACTACAGAGTTATTTCAATTACTTAAATTTTTTCTAAAAATCTCACTATGATATTTATCTAAATCAAACTTATAGTATTTCTGAATTAAAATATTACTGCAGTAGATCATAACTTTTATATAGTGCTAAAATTACTTGAGGACAAGTAATAGTTAAGTTTAGCGGATTTTGACCAAAGTAAAATATGTTGAGATTTTTGTACCTCTTTTATACTATTTTTAATGATATTGCACTTTAAAGGAAGGTATATTTGATGTTTTATTACATGAATGATGAATTAAGGTCAATATAGCAAAAAGATGCAAAAATGGGGCAAATTTGGAGCAAAAAGGACCAAAATGTGCAGAATTGCACTATGGCGCCGACGGCGCCCTCGGTGCCACCGACGGCAAGATTTTCCGAGGCTACAAGACAAAATTTCCAGAAGGCCGCCGACGGCGCCATTGAGGCAGCCGACGGCGGGATTGACGGTTATGTGTACTTGTACAATGGATAAGGCCGGTTGTGGGAGGGGTGCATAAGCAACTCTTGGGAAAACTCATCCACATCTTTAAAGAGAAGGTTTGGGTCAAAAATAGAAGAGTCCTGGAGGTTAGATAGGTTCCATTAGTGTGTAGAAAGCTTGCTAGAGCGTGTAATTGTGAGGAATTCTTCGAGAAATTATAAGAGTGGAGGGAAAGTGAGAGATTTCTTCCTCCTTGCTACTTCGAAAAGGAATTTTTTGTGCTGTAAAGAAAGTAAGAGGTTCAGAGGAACTTCAAGGAGTATTCTTAGGGAGAAAGTTAGAGATAAGTTATTTAATTGTTATAGTTTGTATGGCTTTGATTTTATATATGAATTTTGAGTTTTTTTGTGCTTTTCCCATGAGTTCTAAGTAGTTTTCTCGGTCTTTCTCCTTGCCTCGAGATTTGTGAAATGGTGATTTGAATTGGTGAAGCCATGAAACTGTTTAAGAAATTGTGATGATCTTTTAACTTCAATCCTAATTTACTTTAAATCTGGCCAATTGATTTGTTAAAATATGTTGAGTTTTACATCTAAAGTGAAGATTATATCCAAGATTCAGGGAGGTCAAAGCCCTTGGAAGTTGGGTGCAAATAAATAGGGAAATATGACTATCGGGCGTAGAATTGGAGATTTTAGAGTGACAGACTAAAATCCCCAATTTGGTCCTATCGTTTGGGTGCTGATGTGTAGATGTTTGCCCTCAGGTGAGGGGAACATGGGAGCTCCGAAGTGAGAGTCGATATCCTTCCAGCTTAGTCGCAGAATCAGTAACCAAGCATAATATTAGTCAATGTTCTTTATGCCTGGAGCAAAGGGTAAAGAATAGGAATGCTCCTATTTGGCACAATATAAAATGAACTAATTCATTTTATCCATTCACTATAATTTCTTGACAAGGAGAAGGATGCTTTCTTATATATTGTATATCACAAAATTAAACCCTACTTTCTATCTTTAGTTATTTATTAGTTATCCAAATTATCTACTTATTTCAATTGCCTATTAGTGATAGATAAACAAATTGAACGTCATCGTTGTAGTTGAAGTATTACTTTTTATTAAGCCTTAGTCTGTAGTATTCTATTTCTCCTTGTGGGATCGATAACTAGGACTCCATTAGAGCCCTATATTACTTAAGTGATACGTATACTTGCGTTGACAAATTCGACTTTAACATTATTGAATATTATATCTATACATCTTTATTAAATTAAACACATATATATAAAGTCGCAGTCAAGATATTTGACACCGTTGCTGGAATTTAAATCTTCTAGTAGCGTCATCAAATTCTTATAATTTTCAATTTATAGAAAGAAAAAGATTGGTAAAGGCGTCAGCCTATGTTCGATCTTTAACATCTTTATTGAAGCAGATTAATGGAAATTTTTCTCATGAATGTGCATTTTTGTCAATTGCCTTTTTGTACGTTGGATGAAAGCCACGAACCACAAGTTGGTTCAGAATTTGAATGAACAAAGAACGAAACAACAAATCTTTAACAATAAATAAAATTCAAATAAAAAATAATAACCAATGAATAAACAACAAAACAAATTTCTTTTGAAAATTAACAAATTAAAATTAAAACCTTAAAAACATATTTTGAAAAATTAAATGTGATAAAAATCTGTTGAGTGGATTCTCTCATTTCCAGAGTTTCTTACTTTTTGCACGATCAGCACAACCATCTTTATCTACATCAACTCTCTTCACATCCCCACGGAATTTTGCATTCTGCTCAAAACCCCACAAAGCTCTACAAATCTTCTTCAACAAAATCAACCTTTCTACATGACACACCTCTGCAAATTCAACACCACAAGCTCTTTGTAAATTTCAAATCTCATTTTTGAATCAGTACCTAAATTTTGATTCTCATCTTTCGAGGACAATACCTAATTTCGACTCTCTCCTTGAGATTGATACCTAAATTTCAAATCACATCTTCGAATCAGTAAATAAATTTTGATTCTCATCTTCGAGGTTGATACCTAAATTTTGACTCTTTCCTTGAGATTGAAACCTAAATTTCAAATCTCATCTTTGAATCAATACCTAAATTCTTATTCTCATCTTTCAAGGTTTATACATAAACTTTGACTCTCTCTCCTTGAGATTGATACCTAAATTTTAATTCTCACATTTTCAAATCAGTACCTAAATACTGAGTCTCATCTTTCGAGGTCAATACCTAAATTTTGACTCTCTCCTTGAGATTGATACCTAAATTTTAAATCTCATCTTCGAATCAGTACCTAAATTTTGATTCTCATATTTCCATGTCGATACCTAAATTTTGACTCTCTCTCTCTCTCCTTGAGATTGATACCTAAATTTCAATTCTCACATTTTCGAGACAGTAACTAAATATAAATTCTCATCTTTTGAGGTCGATACCTAAATTTCGACTCTCTCCCTGAGATTGATACCAAAATTTCAAATCTCATTTTTGAATAAGTACCTAAATTTTGATTCTCATCTTTCGAGGTCGATACCTAAATTTTGACTCTCTCCCTGAGATTGATACCTAAAATTTCAAATCTAATTTTTGAATGAGTACCTAAATTCTGATTCTCGTCTTTTGAGGTCGATA
>NEWO01001021.1:96622-110942 GCA_003013225.1 Phalaenopsis aphrodite | reverse complement strand
GACTCTTTTCTTGAGATTGATACCTAAATTTCAAATCTCATCTTCAAATCAGCACCTAAATTCTGATTCTCATCTTTTGATGTCGATACCTAAATTTCAACTCTCTCTCCTTGAGATTGATACTTAAATTTCAGTTCTCACATTTTCGAGTCAGTACCTAAATTCTAATTCTCATCTTTGGAGGTCAATACCTAAATTTCGGCTCTCTCCCTAAGATTAATACCTAAATTTCAAATCTCATTTTTGAATTAGTACCTAAATTCTGATTATTACATTTCTAGTTCGATACCTAAATTTTGACTCTCTCCCAGAGATTAATACCTAAATTTCAAATCTCACTTTTGGATCTGTACATAAATTTTGATTCTCATCTTTTGAGGTCGGTACCTAAATTCTGACTCTTCCTTTCTTTTCAGAATTGATACTTAAATTTCAATTCCCACCTCAGGGTCAGCACTTTCGTATTGATTCCCATGCTCTAGAAATCTTTAAAATTTCATAACTTGAAATCAACTCTCAAATCCCTAGCGAGAGTCCCTACTTCTTAACTTGATCAAATATGCACCTGCCAGTATACCCGACAGAAAAAAAAAACACACACACACACACACACATAACTCTACACATACTTCCGAATCTGTTGACTTAGGAGTTTGTATTGGTCAACAAATGGATCTCATCGGTCAACACCAATACGCGCGATGTGCTTGCCCAGCACACCACACCTATTGAGGGTCCATTTGTTGACTTCACTTTTAGTTGAGGTTCAGTTTTTCCTCTTTAGTAGCCTAAGGTCTATTGACTATTCCTAGAAAACTAGACAAGGAACCTTCACCATTAAAAATTTCAAACTCTTCTCTACTCAAGTTGAAGTTCCACATATTGGTTCTAACCTCTAACACTTAGTTGGTGGGGTCACTATGGGGAAACTCAAGATGAGTCACCCACAGGACTGTTGGACCTTAGGGTTGACCCTGGGTGTCTGCCTGGGGCTAAAGCACTTGCTTGCACTCACAATCACTCTTTACCATAGACCCAGAACTTCTAGGCTTTGCTCTCTTGATGCTTTTGGAAAATTCCTGTAGGTGGTTCCCTAAACCGATTAGCCCCAAGCAAGGGTTCAGCTAAGACCACTACATAGAGGACCCAAAATTGTGTTTCCATTGAACCATGGCTTTTTTATGGTGGTTGGAAATCCAACTCTATCAATATACCCAACCTACCCTTTTGCCCCTAAATTCCACCAGATTACCCAAAATACCCAAATTGGCCAAATTACCAAATTACCCCTCTTTGGCCTAAAATTCCAAAAAATTTATTTAATCCAAAAAATTGTCAAAACCTCCAAAATATTACAAATTTCATTTTCCTCAACTATCACATGACCCAATTTGACCATCTTTGATCAAAACCCCCAAAGTTTTCTTTAAAGGCTCAAATTTCCCCAAATTCAACTCAAATGTCCGTCAATTTGATCTCAATTGTCAATTTCAATATTAAACTCAAATTCACTTTCGATATGACCAAACTAGACCAAATTTAAGATTAATTGGCCCATGATTTGAGCCCAATTTTTGTAAAGGAGAAACCCCAAATTTTGGTCACATGACATAATCTCACCAAATTGAGCTCATAGCCTAGTCAATTGGCCCCAATTAATGTTGAAAAATCTTTATAACATTCTTACACAACAAAATCAACCATCTATTGTCCTTGGTGACGCATCAAATCCATTTGATTTTGGCCTAAATAGAAAATTCCCAAAATTTTGCCCAAATTGGCTAAGTCCCCAAATTTCACCCAATTGATTGCCTTAACCTCTAAATTGGCATCCAATTAATGTTGAAAACTCTTCATGGTGTCTATATTGACCATTTACAATAATTAATGTGGAATTAGCCCAAGGCTAGCCCAAGCTAGACCCAAGCCTAGCCCAATATAACCAAGTTGATTAAAATTCAAAATTCCCTCAATATGACCCTTCAATTGAGCTCAAAACCACTTACATCCTTCACCAAAGCTATTCTTTATGATAATCTACACCAAATGCAACATTTATTTGGGCTAATTGACATGAGTATCCTAGAAAAAACCCAAGATTTGGTCATTTGCACCCACTTGGAACAATAACTAAATGTGACCTAATCACCGTAAAGCAACCAAGTTAACTCCACCTTAGCCATTTGTTTCCCAATAAGGTTGAGCCAAAACAAATATAACCCAAGATAGATGAGCCATGGACCAAAATTCCCCCAAATTAAGGGATCTTATTCCCAAAAATACACATACTTAAGATATCTTTGTCAAATTAAAACACATTTGCATTAAATTTTTGTGATAGATTCCTCTGAATTCCCTGAGCACCTAGCCACGTCCCCCCACCATGGTCGCCCGACCTAGTCCCCAAAAAAACTCAAAATCAAGAGCCACCCCCATGGGACTTCACCCAAATTAAACCTAGAGGCCAGCTTAGACAAATTGAATTGTAGAGCTCCTCTGCCCTCCACCTAAGCACCACATTACACCTTTTAATTGGTCATGACAGCCACCCTAACCCCATTTTTATAAAAGGCCACCTCCATGGTCGTTAAACTAAGTGCTAAAAAATTTTTGGAGAGAGCCTCCCAAACTTCTCACAAAGCTTCTCTGATATCCCCTCAATGCAATCCAACCCTCCTCCTCCACTGAATTCCAGTGTGGAAGCTTAATTTTGAGCTTAAATCTCTATCCAAAATCAGGACAGAATTCATTATACTTCCACAGTCCACCAAAATCAAATTAACTCCACCCACACCTTCAAAAATAGTAAAAGAAGCCAAAGTCCCATAAAATCCCCCTTCCACAGAGCCTTTACCATAGCTCTAGACCAATACATGAAATCAAGCTTGGTTGAATTCATACCTAGGCCTTACACCACGACCAGAGGCTTAATCTCTAGCTCCTTGGACCCCAAAGAACATGCCAAGACCATCTAATTGAAGCTTCACTTCTCATAGCAAAGGTATAAAACTTCTCTCCCTCCAAGCCTATTTTGATTCTCCATTTGATTAGGCTTGATTTAATTGCATGATTACCGTATGGATGTGTTCATCTCACTTAGACAAGTCCATGGGATCAAACCCAAAGTGATCTGGTTGAGTCTAGCTTAAGATGTTAGGGTTTTAGTGTAGGCTGTCATGAGATCACTCTATCGGGGATAATGATGGGGAGCTATTTGATTAAGCGTGTATCGAATGAACAACCAAGATGAAGCTGGACAGCGCTTCTTTACACAAACAACGAGACACGTGGCGTGGACAGCTACGTCAAATGGGAGCACGCCGCGTGGAGCTTTGGAGCCATAGTAGGTTGACAAGGCGCCGCATGGGTAAGTAGAAAAATAGGGTTTTTTCTATTTATTTAAACTCCCTTAACTTGAAAAATTCATAACTTGGTGTAGAAAAATCACAAAAATAAAATAAAAACACCCTCTTGCTCAGTGAATAGAGGAAAATAATGTGAAATAATTTTAAGCTCATGTGATGCATATTTTATTTTTAATTAATTAAACATTGACTTGAATCTTTTGATTCTCCATGAATGTAGACTTATCATCATAGCTTAAATTTTTGGCATATTGTAGCCCCTGTTAAGAAGAAAATTCTCTGATTTTTCCAAAGTTAGAAGAGGTCCCTAGACAGAGGATCACATTTTTTAAGTTTATGTGCATTATTTGCTTAAAATACTCATGAAATTAGCATGTTGATTAAGAAATTCCAAGAAAATTTAGAAAGGTTTATGATGATTAGGGGACCTTTTGGAAATAATTTTGTGGGTCAAGTCATTTAAAATGCACCTAATTTTCACAAACACTAAATTAGTAAGATAATTAATTTTGGAAGATATAAATATTTAAATGACTTGATTTTTTATCTCCACTATTATTTATGATCCAGAGAACTCACCATAAAAATTTCAAAATATTTTGAGTTCATTTGATAACTTAAGTTGATTTTTAAAGATAAACATCAATTTTGGCATTTAAAAGATTTTTAAAAAAATTAAAAATATAACTAAAAAATTTATAAAATCTTATTTTTTGAGTTCTCTATGATCAGACGCATTTTAAAAAAATAAAATTATATTTGAAATAAAAACTTCATTTTTAGCCTATTTTTAAATATTTAAAATAATTAAAAATCCATAAGAGTCACAATAATAATAAAACTCATGGAAATGTTCTAAATTGCTTCCTAATCACTTAGGAACAATTAGAATATTTTTCCTTGTTTTCTAAATAAAGACATTGAATTTCAAAGCTTAAAAATGATTTCTAAAGGCTAAAATGGGTTTTCATTAAGAATAATTCCAATAAATTAAATAAAATTCAGAAAAATATAAATCCTTCTTTTCTAATTTCTTTGATCTCGGAGGCTTTTCAAAAATACAAAACTTAATTTTCCCCATTTAAAATATTTTATATTTAATAAGTACCCCAGACATAAAAATAATTCTTAAAATTCAAATGAAATTCAAAAAAAATCATGAAATTTGGTCTAAAGGCTTGTCTGACCTATGTCAATCTCCAGTAAAAATTTCAAGGGATTAGAATTTACCTTGGTCAAGTTAGGAATTTTCTTTAAAAAAATCGTATTTTGCATGAAAATAATTATATAAATTAAATTAAATTTTAAAAAATAACATTTTCTCCTCGAATGTCTTAATTGACCCATGAATGAGGTAGGATAAAAATTTCAAAGTTATTTTAATTGAATTTGACAAATTAGGAAGTGTTAGAACCTTAGGGGCAAATGTGTAATTTTGGAAATTTAGCCTTAATTAAAATTTAGGCTTAATTTAAGAAGGAAAATGGGTAACCTCTGATCTTAATCAATTTATTTGATGTTTGAAACACAAGAGGTAAAATTGTAGAAACCAGCCTCTTTCTTAATTGAAATAGAATAAGTTAATAAATTTCGAAATTATTAAAATTTGGAAGTTTGTTAAAATAAAATGATCCTAGATTTTGGGTGTTAATACCTAATCAATTTAATACCCCTATTTTCCTTCTCAAATAAAATTCAAATCAAGAATTATGACCACCTAAAGCTTAATCTTTTCAAAATTAATTAAAACACTCACCTAGGTCTTAAGGGCTTAGTAGTGACTTAGGCTAAATCAAACTTCATTTAAATGAGGATTAGAAAAGTAAATATCATTGAAAATTAAAACATCTCTCAAACACTACAAGCCCAATTAAAGATTAAAAATTGGCTAAGTGTTCCAATAACACTAACTTGCCTCTTTAAGACTCTTCACCCACATAATTCTTAAATTGAATCACAAGTGATAATTATCTATTCTTAGAGATTTGAGACATCAATGTTCACTGAGTATTAAGGATATTTTTAGGATGAATTATTAAACAACATAATAAGTTTAAAAGAACTCGAGATTTTCCACCAAGCAGCGAGAGAGTAGCACGGACCTGCTTCTTTCTGTAGATCTGTTAGATATCTTGAAGATCTACTAAACTTAATATGTTTTCTTGCCAAAATCATCCTTAATTAAATTTCTAAGGATCCATCAAGATATGACATAGGGTTAGGAAGACTACCAAAACCTTAGTTTTTGCCTCTATATAAATTGCCCTGACATGCATTTTAAGTTTCAGGTGGTGGAACAAGAAGACTTGTCAGGTGCGCTTTTACAATTTTCAGCAGTCTTTCTTGTACTTTCACACTATGCTTTTATACCTCCAAACTTGCATGTTAAACAACGACACCACCCTGCATGAAAAATAAAACTATCAGGATAATTAAAACCAAAACCAAAACCAAAATCAAAATCAAAACAAAAATCAACTAAGATAAAATTTATCACCACAATATTCAAAATATAAAACAACTCAAAATTTAATCACAAACATGACACAAAACTACAATTGCTACTAAATTACGATGTCTCTATCGGATGATCAGGAATTCCTCAGAGGAGGTAACCTATGGTTGTTAACGAGGATTCCTACGGCCTAAATGAAATTATGGAACTCATTAAGCTGAGTTTAATAAGTTCATTTAGACTAAGTGAATTTAATAGAAAATAGTGGTGCCGGAATGAGGAAACTGTAGGATCCTAACCGGTGTCGCTCTAATGAACTTTAACATGCCCCCATAAGATTTAAAGAACTTCAACCATAGGGCCACCTGATTTGAAATTATTACTTGACACATTAGAAAACTTAAACTCGTCGCGGCAAGGAGCTTGGAGCTATCATGGTGGGCAGCACGGCCATCTTCAATAGCAAAACCTGTCTTCCCAAGCCAAATCAATCTTCCTTTCTTAGATTTAAACAACAAAGCCATAGGACTTCGAGGTTGCTTTCTTATACAACTTAAATCCTCACGTTATCTTTATTCCTTTGTATAGCCCTACTATACAATATAAGCCCTAACTTGTCTTAGGATTCTGAGGTTGTCATTCGTCACGTCCTAAATCCTCACATCTTTCAGGCTATTTGTGTGATCGTTTCACATGAATGTAAGCCCTAACTAATAAAATTAGCAGGATGAAACACTTAAATTTTTCTCCTCAAAACCGAAAGCCAAACATTAGGATAGCTTAGGAAGTGACCAGGGTTCTCCTCTGGATCCATGACATCCCCTAGTTCTTCCTCCTTTCGATTCTACAATAAAATGTTCCAAATTTGAGTCAATCCCCTTTCACACCTCTACGTCCAATCTCATTAAAAATTCCTACCCTTTGAAACTCCTTGAAGATAATATTTCTTTATTTTTATCGAGAGTCTTCTTAGGTGAATTTGGTCATTTAAGATGTAATTAACTACAGGGGCTTCCCTTTATAAAAAGCATGTTAAAACCCAGCTTAATATAGACCCTATTTAATTCTTTATATTAAATAGGGGAACTTGTCGAAAAATATAAAGGTTTTGCAAACCAAACAGATGTCATATATTCCTTAGTTTATTTGATCGAGCCTCATCCTTAAGTCTTGTGTTTGTCCTTCAGGATAAATACAAGATTTGAGGTATAGTGCTCTTTCAATTAAACTATAGAAAATATGGGGTTAGTTTGATTTCATATTTTTCTAAAACTAAATACATTATAAATTAAATCGTTCTTCCAAAGCGGGTGATGGGATTTTGATTCTGGTGACCGACAGCTTCTTAAGGGCAACTCCTCCAACCAAAAATAGCGTCGACATGCATCAAACTTTACAAAGAAGGATATGAACATTGCATTAAAGAAGATTTACAACCATTTTCAATTCATGAAGTTGGCATTCATGAAGATGAAGCTTACCACGCGCCTCAAAAGAAAACTATCTTCACTTGTGAAGTTGTGACAAATAAAAAAGAAGATTCAGAAGGATCATGACGGTAAATCCATTCAGCTCCGCTACAGAAATCTACCACTACACTTTTGCAACGAGTTGGTGGGGACTCTCTTAGTTCGCGCACTAGAGGTCGAGGTCAGGGATGAGGATGGGTAAGAACCAGTACAATTACTGGATGGACTAAGCCAACCATCAACATTGATGATGAAGAAAGCTCCAAGGAGGAAATGATGATGATAAAAAGAAGAAACCATAGTATGAGATCTCCTTGGAAGAGGTGGAGAAAAGTTAATATGAGTTGATGTATGATTGGATCATCCAATATGTGAATTCTATGACCCTTACTCCAATTCTCCCTTAAAAGGTTGAGAGTTTAGAGGTCAAGGAAGTCCGTAGCATTGCTTTAAATCTGATCAAAATTTATCGTGATTCTACTTCTACTATTCTTAAAAATTATGTAAATTTGGATGAGAATCCTAATGAATTAATGAAAATACCTTTTGGTTACTTTTCTTCTTTTGTACAAAAATTAATTCAACAGGGATATGTGCTAAAGCAAATGCCAAAAGATAATTTATAGCTTTTTGAAAAATTATGAAATGGTAAAAGTAGAAATCCTAACTCGAAAGAGGGTCTCGGATTTGGTATTGTAGGAGCAGTTGATGATTCAGAATTTTGCATGGTCGTTACTAGCGGATTGGAAGAAGATTGCCTTGATGTAGAGGATGAATATCAAGATTAGTTAATAGAAGAAGCCACGCCATAATTTAAGGAAGAAATTAAATGAACTGTTGATGAACTGAAGGAAATTAATCTTGAGATTAAAGAACAATCCCTACCTACATTTATAAGTTCTCTACTCAGCAATAAAGAATCTTCAGAACTGATCAAGTTATTGTCAATATTCAATGATTGCTTTTCATGGAGTTATGATGAATTGTTAGGATTATCCTCAGATATTGCAGTTTATCAGCTTGGGATGGACAAAGATATGACCCTAATAAAATAAGCTCCTAGAAGAATGCACTTAAAAAAGAGTAACAAGATTTGACTTTAGTGATTTAAACAAAGCCTCTCCAAAAGATGAGTTTCCGTTGCTAGTACAAAAAATGATGGTGGACATTGCTTCGATACATGAGATTTTCTCCTTCATGGATGGATCGTCAAGTTATGACCAAGTCAGGATGGCTCCAGAGGATGCAACACTTACAACCTTTAGGATAATGATTGGTATTTTCTGCTACACCGTGATGCCCTTAAGGTTAATGAACGCCAAAGCAACATATCAATAAGTAATGATAAAGATCTTCAACGACCTCATTCACAACTAAGTGGAGTGTTATGTGGAGGATTTGGTCTTCAAGAGTAAATAAAAAATAGAACATTTGTATAATTTGAGGATTGAGTTGGAATGATTACGACAAGATAACTTAAAGTACGCCTTCAGCGTCACCTTTGTGAAATTTCTAGGATTCGTTGTCCATCACAGGGGAATCAAGATCAAACCGGATAAGATTAAAGCTATCTTGAAAATGCCTCCTCCCAAAACCTTGAAACAAGTGCTCTCCTTTCAAAGAAAATTGTCATATCTTAGACGCCTTATTTCTAATCTCTCAGGTAGGTGTCTACCCATCTCGACATTAATTAAGGAAGCCAAATTCATTTGGGAAGTTAAATTTTAGCGGACCTTTGAGGAAGTTAAGCAGTACTTAATGACACCTCTTGTTTTGACAGCCCCTATCCCTGGAAAATCATTGTTACTTTTTACTGCATCCTTAGGCAACTCTCTCGGTACCCTATTGGCTCGTGTCAATGACGAGTGAAAGGAAAATGCACTCTACTACTTAAGTCGACGTCAAATACCGACAGAAGTAAAGTATCCGCCTATTAAAAATAATTGTGTAGCTTTAATTTTCGTCGCTCAAAAGCTTAGTCATTACATGCTTTCTCATAAGATTACTCTTATTTCAAAATTTAATCTGTTGCACTATTTGATGACCCGACCAACACTTTCGAGACGTTTAGCAAGGTGGTCAATGTTTTTATTACAATTCGATATAACTTTTGTTCCCCTCAGCAGTATCAAGGGACAAATTTTAGTAGATTTTCTCGCAACACACCTATTTTCAGCTGGGTCCCCTCTTAATAATGAGTTACCTGTTGAACATGTATTACAAATGGAATTCTCTAGTCCACAATTCTGGGAGATGTACTTCGATGGAGCTTCTTCAGCTAAGAAAGACAAAGGGTCAAGAATAATTATATCTGACAAAGAAGGAATTGGTTAGATTTTCATCGCGCCAGATACAGGCATTGAGATTCTCCTATCACCTGACAGAGCCATGCACAAACAACGAAGCAAAATATGAAGCGTTAATCACAGGGTTGGAATTGACAATCTTAACAGTTATACAGATATTGTCATCTATAGCGACTCACAACTTGTCATTCAACAAGTTACTTGTCGGCTATTTTATTTTCTTTTGAAAATAAGATTTTAAAATTAAAATTTAGAATTTACTATATATATAATGTAATTTTAATTTTGTGAAAATGGTATCTTTTTATTTTTGAAAAATAGATGAGACCGAGTAGACCTCATATATCTAATAGTTTAAAGAGCTGAACACGATACCATAAATAATATAACATCTTGAAGGATGGACATATCACTTATTGGTAGGTTTAAATATCTAAACTTAAAAGTTTATGACTCTATTTTGGTCTGCAAAATTTATAGTCGACAAATTTCCCTATCTAATATACAGATTAGATAGGGTTTAGATTAATCTGGGTTCTTAAATTTCTTATAGGAGCAAACCCCTATAGTTAATTACATCTTGGACAACCGAAGACACCTAAGAAAACTCTCAATAATGATAAGAGGTTTTGTCTCCAAGGATTCAACATTCAAGTATCCACGATTATTTATATGAAAAGTCAAATGGGATAGGTCTAAATAGGAACAGTTATTTTCAGAATCCAAAGGAACTAAAAGTAGGAGATGTTGAAGATACTGAAGAAGATTCAGTAACATCTCAAACTAATCTATGGTTTGGTTTTACGTTTTTGAAAGAGAAATTATTTGTTGTTTCAGTCCTGCAAATTATTTCGATATTCAGGACTTAGATCTGTATGTCAAATGAAAATAGCCTGAGAAAATGTGAGGATTTATGTTGTACCAGACAACAACCTAGGAAAGTCTAAAAAAGTTTAGGACTTATATCGTACGATATGAAAATCATAGAAATTCCTAAAAGATAATGTGAGGATTTACGTCGTACCAAACAAACAACCTCGGCGTCCTATAAATATGTTATTTAAATCTATCAAGATTCTGCATAAGCTCATCCTTCCTTCTTTTGTAGTTGTCTCGACATTTGTCCGGAGATGAATCGTCAACCGACCACGTCGTCGTCTCGTTCCGAGAAGAGGAGAGAAAGAAGAGAATAATGATAAAAAAAACCATGTCTCGAACGGCTTATTCTAGGGGATTGCACAAACATACTAGAAAAGTAGCAATTAAAGCATGAATACTGGTAAATGTATACAGTACAACAAAAAATAGACAAAAAAGACTATGCTGCAAGAGGTGATAGGAAATTGCATGAGATATATAGTGAAGTATAGTACAATAAAAAATAAAAGAAAATATGCAGAAAATAAAGTACGGAAATTAAATAAATAAAAGTGTACCTGATCAAATTCCGCTGAAGCTTCAAAATAGATTGCAATTGTATGATATAAATGGATTAGGTAAACATTTGTAAATTATAAAGGAAAGGTTAAATGATGAGTATATGAAAGTTTCAAGATCGGATATTAGATTTCAATTTCGGGATAGACTCAGACTAGACCTCTTTTGTCTCTATCTCGTTCCCACAGGCAACTGATATATCGATGTCAACCTATCGATATCAACTAGAGGTCACCAACGAATCACCCCTGTAATCAGGCAGCCCTAGACCCTATCATTTAAAGGATGTGTGAATGGAGTAGTATCTGAATTCCTCAAAGTATGGTGCACCTATACGTGAAATGTAGAATCTAAACTCATCAAAGTGTAGTGCACCTATATGTGAAATGTAGTATCGGTCGTGCAAGGCGTACTGTGTTGCTTTTATTGTATAATATATGAGGTGCATTATGTTATTTGTGATGTAGTGTGTGAACTGTATAGTGTGTATGTGAGTGTAGTATCTATTTCTTGTGCAATTGTAATATCTGTGTAAAACTCGTAGTATCTGTTCTTTCCTAAGTGTAGCATTTGTGCAAGGACTTGTAGTATTTGTCCTTTTCTAAAAAGCAATTCCCAGGTCTTTTGAAAAGGATTAGAGTTGTTGATGATTTAGGGGTGAAAGGGCATCACACTAATTGAGTATTGATTTTATATTTCAGCTATAAACAAAGCTGTCAAATGGTTATTTGCATCATCGCATGTTACCCCTCGTCTCGAACTAATAAGCCATCTCGATATCTCATATGCTCCTCTAAAAAAAAATTTTTTTTTTTATATTTCACGGCTTGGGATAAAAAATGCTTAAGCAACTTTTTAATATGGATCATCACTAAATTTGACATAATACGCAAGCTTTGAATGTTCAGCATGGAGTAAAAAAAATCATCTGCTATTAACATAAATATTAGATCACGTGTCATGAAAAATAGTAACCAATCTCCCATCCAAGCAATCAAAATATATTGAATCATACATGTATATATTTTTTATAATTTCTTAATTACAGGTACACAAAGGGGGCTAACCAAACACAAACAAGGGCTCACGGCATAGGGACATCAAAGGAGGAAGCTACCAGCTGACGTATTCATAAATAAGGACAGTTAAGAGGGCAAAAATTGAACCGAACAAATGACCATAAGTCAAGTCGCCACCAAGCTAAAACTGAGGCCAGCAAGGGGAAGCCACCAGCTAACACCAAAATTGATCACAATTGAATGTTAAAGGGCCAAGGAGAATCAAGGGAAACCACCAGTCTCAAAGTAAAGAAATTCGAAGCATTAATTTAAAGTTTTCATTCAACACATATTTTAAACAGGGCAGCAATTCTAAGGAGCCAAAGCTGAACCCCAAAAAAACAACTTCCTGAACATTAGAACGGATCCCAACATGTATTCGAGCAAGAATAGCAACATCAGGGGTAAAATAGAGCCACCAAAATAAATAGAAGCTACCTGAATATGTCTTGAATAGAATTTATAAAAAGAGTCAAGTATCGAAAATGTTTCAAATTTTGATAGTCTCAAACGCATTTTCTTGTTAGAGAATATATAGAAAAAAATGAATGTTCCTTTTTTATGCCTAAAAAAAAAATTCAGCAAATTTATAAAGAATCGAGTGGTATGTATGTAAATACTCGAAGGTTCTGTAACAAGTATATGAGCACCTAATTTCATGCATATGTTCCGTTCAAAATCTGAGATACAATGCTCATTAAAATTATTCCAAATGGTTTCAGTGAATGGTATTATATTCAACAAGTAAATTAATTTCAGGCAATAACAAGGAATTCAACAAATAAGCCGGATCCAGTAAATGATGAGACCATTCCGTTACTGAACCGCATGCAGCAACCAACCGTGATATTCAATTAGTAATCTAACCCTGATAATTGGCATTGGATTTAACTAATAAAAGCGCATCTCTGCCTTCAAACAAATTTCACGACCATCCAGGTTTAAGAATAATAAGGAATGCGCAAAGAGATTGCTGTTTTGGGGTGTTAAATATGTACACATATAACAGTTGCATTAACTATTCACCCAAAATCTGCACATATAAACATGTATATATGAAAATAATAAAGGACTACAAACCTATCAAATAACCAAGAAATCTGTTCGTGTTTATTGAACATCAAAGCAATGGTCAAGGGAAGAAAATCCCTTGCTGATTTGTGAAAAAAATTGAATCTAACAAGTTTAATAAGAGAATCAAAACACCGATACATATATAATGCTTTTCAAAATGATATACATCGCAAAGAATCTTAATCTTAAATGCACTAATTCATGATCAGAAATTGCATCTTTAATTCTTATTCATCCAAGTCAAGGTGTAAAAGAAACGTTAGATGGCCAAAAGTGAGAGGAAGGAAGAAGAACTCATTTCTAGCTACAATAGCAAACAAAGACTTCCAAATCGCAAAATGAATCGCAAGCACTATTTTTTTACCAAGAAAATTCATGTCTAACTTCATTATGTTACAGTAACAATGTGTTTCAATTGTAGAAAGGAATCAAATATACTCCATAATTCCAAAAAAGTAAAGCTCAATTAACATAGTCGAATCAAAAGCTTCATCCGTTTGAGATTTGAAGCTTAAACAAATCTTCCAGTTTAGGTGATATTATTGTGAGACTAATTTTGAATTGGTAATTTGAATTGATTACACAATTAGTGGCTTCATAATAGCATGAGTTGATTAGTGGAACAAATATAGAATATATGATAATAGCATTAATTGTGAATTAAATATAGGAAATATGACAATATCATTAATTTTGAATTTGAATCTTAAATTCAAATTCAAAATTCAAATATGTGTAATCAATTTAAATAGGCGTGAATTGATGACACTTAATTCTCTTGCCTTTATTGTGTACGTTTCTTTTTTTGTTTCGGTATGTCTTAGTTAGTATAAATTGGGTGTTGGGTTACATTGTAAAAACACCCTAGACTTGTATCTTTCCACTCCTTCAAAAATAATAAAAATAGAATTCCCAAAAGTCCAATCTCATTTTTCGATTTGTCCTTTAGCGATCCATTAAATTGGAACCAACATTTGGTATCCGAGCCTAAATCGAAGGACATGTCGTCACAAAGCAAAGCTATCTTAGAAGATATTGCAGCAACAAAGATCGGAAGAGAAGGGAACGTAACGCTTTCTTATCCGTTACTCACAAAGAGTAACTACTCGGTGTCGGCGTTGAAGATGCGTGTGAACCTACAAGCTCAAGGAGTGTG
>NEWO01001021.1:55185-66782 GCA_003013225.1 Phalaenopsis aphrodite | reverse complement strand
TGAAGAGATCCTCTACTTTCCACCTAAGCACCACATTGCACCCAAACTTGTGCCCTGAGAGCCACCCCATGGCCATTTTTGTAAGAACTCACTTCCACGGCCACGGGAAGGGTGCTAAACTTTTCTTAAAGAGAGCCTCCCAAATCACTCACAGAGCTTCCTTGAGATCTCCACAGCCCATTCCAATCACTCCACTGCCTTGATTTTCCCTGTATAACCTTAATTTTGAGCTTAAAAATTAGGGCAGAAATAGAGCACCTCAAAAAGCTCCACCAAACTTCAATTATTTGTGCCCACACCTTCACAACAACAAGAGAAAAAAAAGCCCCATCAAATTACCCTCTGAAATAGCCTCCACCATAGCTCTAGACCAACACCTGAAATCGAGCTTGGTCAAATTCATACCTATGCCTTACACCCCAGCAAGAGGCTTAATTCCTAGTCCTTGGACCCCAATGAACGTGTCGAGCACCTCTGATTGAAGCCTCCCTTCTCAGAGTAAAGGTATAAAACTTCTCCTCCTCCCGAGCCTATTTTGATTCTCCATTTACTTCGGCTTGATTTCATGACACATTCACCGTATGGATGTGTTTGCCTCACTAAGATGAGCATTTTTAAAAAAAATTCACTTAATTAGGTTGAGAAATGAGACAAATCATAAGCATTGAAGGTGGATGGCTCTCAGCCTAAGCCATTGAGGACGATGACCACGCGTCGTCCGATTGCGCGTGTATCATATGGATGTCCAAGATGAAGTCGGACAATGCTTCTTTATATAAACAGCGGGATGTGTGGTTGTTGGTGTGGAAGGCGGCGTCAAATAGGAGCACGCCGCGTGGTGTTTCAGAGCTGCCTAGGATCAACATGGCATCGCGTGGATAAGTAGAAAAATAGGGCTTTTTCTATTTTTTTAAACTTCCTAAACTTCAAAAATCCATAAATTTGTGTAGAAAAATCACAAAAATAAAATAAAAATACTCTCTTGCTTACTGAATAGAGGAGAACAATGTGAAATAAATTTCAAGTCCATTTGATTCATATTTTATTTTTAATTAATTAAACACAGTTTTGAATCATTTGACTCTCCATGCGCATTGACACATCACCTTGGTTTGAAACTTTGGTAGGTTGTAACCTCTGTCAAGGGAAACATCCTCTGATTTTTCCAAAGTTAGAGAAGTTTCCTATACATAGATCCATATTTTTCAAGTTCTTGCACATTATTTCCTTAAAATAATCATGGAAATTAGCATATTGATTAGAAAATTCTAAGAAAATTTTGGAAGGTCCACAATGACTAGAGAAGCTTTTGGAAATAATTTCATGGGTCAAGTCATTTGAAATGCACTTAAATTTTACAAGCACTAAATCACTAAAATAATTAATTTTGGAAAATATAAACCATTAAATGCCTTGATTTTTTATCTCCACTGTGGTTTATGATCCCGAGAACTCACTATAAAAACTTCAAAATATTTTTAGCTCATTTGATAACTTAAGTTGTTTTTTAAATATAAATATCACTTTTGACACTTAAATGATTTTTAAAAAAAATCAAAATATAACTCAAAAAATAATGAAACTTAGTTTTTTGAGTTCTCTGTGATTAGGGATATTTTATAAAAATAAAATAATATATAGAATAAAAACTTGATTTTTAGCCTATTTTAAATATTCAAAAAAAATTCATAAAAAACACAAAAATAACAAAATTCATGGAAATGTTCTAAATTACTTCCTAATCACTTAGGAACAATTAGCATATTTTTCCTAATTTTCTAAATAAAGATATTGAATTTCAAAGCTTAAAAAGAATTTTTAAAGGCTAAAAATGAGTTTTCACTAAAATAATTCCAATAAATCAAAGAAAAATATAAAAAATATGAAATTTGCTCCTATGAGTTCTCTAAACTCAAAGAGATTTTTCAAAGATAAAAAACTTAATTTTCATCATCTAAAATATTTTATTTTTATTAAATAACCCAGAACTTAAAATAATTCTGATAAATCACAGAGAATACAAAAAATCATGAAATTTGGTCCAAAAGCTTCTCAAGCCTAGGATAACCTCAATTAAAAATTTCAAAGGATTAGAATTTACCTTGGTAAAGTTAGGAATTTTATTTGAAAAATCATATTTTTTTTCATGAAAATAATTATATATAATAAATTAAACTCTGAAAAATAACATTTTCTCCTCTGATGTCTTAATTGACCCATGAATGAGATATGATAAAAATTTCAAAGTCATTTGAATTGAATTTGACAAATTATGAAGTGTTTGAGCCTTAGGGGCAAATGTGTAATTTTGGAAATTTAGCCTTAATTAACATTTAGGCTTAAGTGAAGGAGGGAAATAGACAACTTCTGATCTTAATCAATTTATTTGATGTTTGGAACATAAGAGGTTAATTGGTGGAAACAAATCTCACTTTCTAAATTAAGTTAATAAATTTCTAAATTATTAAATTTTCGAAGTTTATTAAAATTAAATGATCCTGGACTTAGGGGTATGACTTTTGAAGTCAATAATTCAACAATTTAATACCCACTTTTGATTTTCAAATAAAAATTTAAATTATGAATCATGACCACTTAAAGTTTAACCTTTTTAAAACTAATTAAGACACTCACCTAAGTCTTAAGGGCATAGTGGTGACTTAGGCCAAATCAAAATTGACTAAATGAGGATTAGAGAAATAAACAAAACATAATCAAACATCATTGAAACACCACTAAGCCTAATTTAAAAAAATTGGCTGAGTGTTCACGTTACACTAACTTTCCCTTTAAGGAAATTCACTCACATAATTTTCAAAATCAATGATAAATGATAATTACCCCTTTCTTAGGGATAATTAAGACATCAATGTTCACTGAGCATTAGAAGTATTCATAGGATGAACCAATATGCAACATAATAAGTTTAAATAGACTCAAGGCTTTTCACCAGTTGGTGAGAGGGAGGCATGGATCTGCTTCTTCCTCCTAACTTGTTGGATACCTTAGAGGTCTATTAAACTTAATATACTTTGCTCAATGAAATCATCCTTAATTAAACTTTTAAGACTCACCAAAATACAACATAGAGTTAGGAAAACTACCAGAACTTTACTTTTCATGCTCTTCATAAATGCCCTCACATGCATTTTTAAGTTTCAGGGAGTGGAACGAGAAGACTCGCCAGGTACACTTTAACAGTTTATAGTACCATCTTTCTTGTGCTTTTTCCTTACATGCTTTATGCTTACATTGTTTCTTTTTATACTTGCATTTACCTACATGTATGAAAACAACGTAAACTTGCATGTTAATAAAAACCAAAGCCCAAAACCAAAACTAAAATCAACCAAGACAAAATTCACTGCCACAACATTTAAAATATTAAACAACTCAAAATTTAATCAAAAACATCGCACAAAACTACAATTGTAACTAAATTAAGATGTCTCTATCAGATGATCGGGAATCTCTCAGAGGAGGTAAACTACGGTTGCTAAGGAGACTTCCCACAGTCTAAATGAACTCATTAAGTTGAGTTTAGTAAGTTCATTTTGACTAAGTGAATCCAATAGAAAATAGTTGTGCCGGAACGAGGGAACCATAGGATCCTAATCGTTGTTGCTCTTATCAACTTTAATATGCCCTCATAAAATTTAAAGTATTTCAACCATAGGGCCACCTGATTTTGACATTATAACTTGACACACTAGAAACCTCAAACTCGTCGCTGTAAGGAACTTGGAGCTAGCATGGTGGGCAGTACGACCATCTTCAACAGCAAAACTCATCATCCCCAGCTAAACCAATCTTCCTTCCTTAGACTTAAAACAAAAAAACCATAGGACTTCGAGGTTGCTTGCTTACGCAACTTAAATCCTCACATCATCTTTAGGCCTTTGCATAGCCTTACTGTACAATATAAGCCTTAACTAGTCTTAGTATTCTGAGGTTGTCGTTTGTCACGACATAAATCCTTACATCTTCCAGCTATTTGTGCGATCATTCACACGAATGTAAGCCCTAACTATTAAAATTGGAAGGATGAAACACTTAATTTTTTCTCCTCTAAATTGAAGCCAAACATTAGGATAGCTTGGGAAGTCACCGAGGTTCTCCTCTAGAATCCATGACATCCCCTAGTTCTTCCTCCTTTGGATTCTACAATAAAATGTTCCAAAATTAAACCAATCCCCTTTCACACCGCTACGTCTGATTTCATTGAAAAGTCCTACCCTTTGAAATTTCTTGAAGATAATATTTTCTGATATTTATCAAGAGTCTACTTAAGTGACTTTGGTCATTTAAGATGTAATTAACCATAAGGGCTTTCCCTTATAGGAAGCATGTCTGAACCCAGTTTAATTTAATCCTTTATAATAAATAGGATAACTTGTCGGCAAATACAAAGGTTTGGCAGACTAAACGGACGTCATACTTTCCTTAGTTTATTTGATCGAGCCTCATCATCAAGTCTTGTGTTTATCCTTCAGGATAGATACAGGATTTGAGATACAGTGCTCTTTCATTTTAAACTATGAAAAATATGGGGTTAGTTTAATTTCATACTTCAATGTCTTTTCAAAGCAGATGACGAGATTTCAACTCCGGTGACCTACAACTTCTTACGGGCAACTCCCCACAAACCCCTGAAATAGCGCCAACAGCTTCTGGCAACTCCGCTGGGGACAAGCTTTTCTCTCCATACAATTCAGGAAATATTATCTCCACACATCGGTAATATGTTCATGCCCCTCTTGGACCAAATTACCCTTCTTCCGTTGACATACTTAACTCATTTCTGTCTTAGGAAGGTACAATCAACTCCTTGGACTTCAGGACTAGCTATATAACCACTTTTGAACAAGGGGTTCAGAAGGCCAATAAGGACTCTTTAAATTTTTATATGGGGTCCGATCTCCAATAGGTGTGTCGGTGGACTAATTCCACCTGGGCATTTTCTGCCACTAATTGGTCCCGCACTGGGTCCTAAAATATTCCACATCTCCCTTCCAAATTTGATTTGCTATTATACAAATTAAAACAAATCTTGTTGTGTTGTGTGCACTTTGAAATTTTCTTCCATTTATTAAATTTTAAATACCCTTAAATTAAGACCCGCCGGGTCTATAGATCAACCTCTACTTTCAGTGCTTGCACTAAAAAGTATAAGGTTTTGACCATATAGCTAACCCTAAAATTTTTTGTTTTTTTAAAAGCCTGCTACGATGGCCTACCGGACGTTGACCTTTTCATGCAACCTGCCGACAAGTCACGAAGCCCGCAACATCGCTCCTACCATCAAATTTGGAGCCGGATTTGAAGATCTCGAAGTCATCCTTGGGAAAGATCCATTTGTGGTAATGAAGATCGCTGCTCTGGAAATACAAGAATTGTTTGTAGAATTCAGTTTGAACTGCCTTCAAGACTTCCCTTCCTGTAAGAAGGCTAAAGCTGTTGCCGTCATGACACCCACCAAACCTACTAACCCCGCTGCTCCTAAGGAGAAAGAAGTGATGATCGTTGAAGATTCGACTTAAGGATTAACTGTTCGAGGACTGTACCACTGACCCAAACTCAAAGGAGGAACCGTAACAGAAAAGTTCGAAGATCCATCAAAGCCCAGGCTCCTGAGAAGACACCCGTTGAGGAAGAGCTTCATCAAGATGAAGAATTATTGTCAGAAATTTGTCCACTCCTACAAGGGAGTAGATTTCATCCTCTGACAGATACTAATGGATATGAGAGTATCCGGAGGATCGCTGTCGCAATACCATCACTTCATAGACACAGTGAGAAGGAAAAGAAGTTCACTCCTATCACTCGAGTTAGCACATTTTTAGAAGGCTTGCTACCAAATAATGATGTTCAGTTAGCGAGTTACTTAAACAAGTGGGAGATGCAATTTCCCCTCATGTGAAGAAGGAAATTTTGAAAGGCATCAAATCCGCCAGACAATCTCGTAAGACAACTAAAGCACCGCCTACTCGCATTCCCATTTGGCTCCGCTTAGGGAACAGAGTTGATACCGCAGTGATTACTACTGATCATACTGCAACCAGGACCACGGGTCTTCGACTGGTTAAGTTGAGACTGGGTCCGAAGATCTTACCCGTCATTTCTGAAATCCCAGAGATAAAGAAAAAGCGATCACCTGACACTGTAGTTAGTCTATACCATGAGGAGCATACCTTCCCTCGACATACCAATGCTTCTACTAGGACACTCCATCCTGAGCCATTATCATCAAAAAAGAAGAGGATATGGGTACCAAAGGTCGTTGCACCGATACAGTTCAGTGAGCCTGCAGGAAGCTACTTAGTAAAGCCAGTAGTCTTCAAGAAGAAATGAAGCACATGGAGCCACATGAAAAGGCTAAGGTTACTAGAGTGTTCGAAAGGAAATCAGGAGTAGTCACGACTGTCAACAAAGAAAAGCACCTGATAAAGATATATGCAAAAGAACATCGTCAGTCTTCGTCGCAGTACTCTCAAAAACAGAGCAGTCAATCCAACCAACGACCGGCTCATAAGGGATCACCTCAAACAATGGGTAAAAGAATATCCCTGTTAGAGCGATAGAAAGTTATGTATTCTTTCAAGGATGAAGCCATATCTAAAATATTTAAAAGCCTGATGAAGAAACCAGAATTCAAACTACCCGATCTAAAGAAACCCAAAGAGGTGGATATGAAAAACGAACCAAATTATTGCCGATTCCACCGGTTGCTTGGGCACACTATAGACAAGTGTTTCATCTTTAAGGACTGGCTTAAGAAGAACCTCAAGAAGAGAACATAACAATCCTAAAGAATATTTAAAAGAACCTGAAAAAGGTTCCATAAATATGATTTTGGCTGAGCCAATCTCCCAAATTGATCTGTATGTCGGAATAGATGGACTGAGTACAACTTTGGATGAACTCAAGATGGTCCTTAATCAAATATAGGATTCATCAAAATAAGCTTCTATGAGTACCGAAGAAGAATGGAATGAGGTCTTGAGTAGATTGTCCAAGAAAATACTGAACAAGATACAGTCTGCATCAAAACGAGCCCTCATTCAGAGTCCGCAACATACCGAGCCCGAGATGAAGGTTTCACCAGGAGATCAGTCATCATCAAGGACAAAGAACAAGAAGAATAAAATCGTCACTGTCAAGATTGATAGCACGGGGGGTAGGATAGGGGCTGACTCTACTAGATTGGTTGTCTCATATTTGGGGAAGAAATCCTCGAACCCTTGACTTTGTATGATTATTTTTTTGTCCTTTAGGGTCTTATGAATAAAATGATTGTGATTTTGGCTACATTTTGGCTGTTTCTGGTGATAACGTAACTGATTATGACCGATCAAGTTTCGATCTCGATCCCTAAAATAATCCTCAAATCGTACTTGAGTCTGATGAACTCGTTGTCAAGTCCAAAGAAGACATCAATAATACCGCTTACAAAACACCGATAACGAGGAGCCAATTCTTTGGGCATCATTGTATACCGCTTGCCATCAACTTAGATCTTTCTGATGAAGAGAAAAAGACATCGGAAGATTCAATAATGATATCTCAAGAAGAAGAAATCACAGAAGTTAACTTAAGGAGCGGAAAAGTGTTACCATCAAGAATAGCTCCAACATCTAAAGAAAAATAAATAATGACTCGAGAAGAGATGCCCCCACCTCCAACTGTGGAAGAACCACATGATCAAGATAAAATCAAAGGATCATACAAAGTAAAATACAACATGTTAGCTCATCTTAAGTAGTTGCCGGCCCGATTAAGCATCTATGACGCTCTAATCCTGTCAAAGGAAATGAGAGAATCTCTGGTTATAGCTTTGCTTGATCCAAAAATTTTCTTAGCTCAGTTGGCTATCACATCCTCAGATAAAGTTTTCTCACTGAGAGAACAGTCAGGGGAAACCTTCACAGATGAGGACTTGCTGCTCGGCACCACCGACCACAACCATCTGCTCTACATCTCCGTCAACATTAGCAGATTTGTGTTAGCTAGAGTTTTAGTGGATCCTAGGGCATCTCTTAACTTGATGAGCCTACGGACTTTGGCCTATTTGGAAATTGAAGCTCAAGAGCTTACAGCCGATAGGATGATGTTAAGAGGATTCAACCAAAAGGGAGAAAGAGCCGTAAAATCAATTACATTAATTATGAAGGTTGGAGAACTCGTAACAACTACTAAATTTCATATTATCGACGCCGAGACTTCTTTTTACGCTCTATTGGGTCGACCATGGATTCATGAGCACAATATGGTTCCATCATCTCTACACCAATGCATCAAATACCGCAAAGATGGTCAAGAGAATTGCATCAAGGGAGACCTACAACCATTTTCAGTGCATGAAGTTGGTATCCATGTAGATGTTGCCTACTACGCGCCTCCAAAGAAGACTGTCTTCTCGTGCGAGATTTTGATAAATAAAAATGAAGATTCAAAAGAATCACAAAAAAGAGGTCATTCAACTCCGCTTCAGAAATCTTCCACCACTCCTTTACAAAGAGATGGTGAAAGGCCTTTTAGTTTGTGTACCCGAGGTCGAGGCCGAGGACGTGGACGAGGAAAGATCAATTTAATTACTCAACGGACTAGGCCAACAATCAACATTGGTGATGAAGACAGTTCTGAAGATGAAATAATGATGACAAAGCAGAAGAAACCTCAGTATAAGATATCCCTAGAAGATATTGAGAGGAATGCATATGAAACAATGTATGATCGGATAAACCACTACGTGAATACTATGACCCTTACTCCGATTCTCCCACAAATGGTCAAGAGTTTAGAGGTCAAAGAAGTTTGTAGTGTTGGTTCAAAGCCGATCAAATTTTATCGTGCTTATACCTCTATTGAGCTTGAAAAACATGTAAATTTGGTCATCAAGTAAACAAAAAATAAACCATTTATATGATTTGAGAGGGACCATTTGTCATTGAGAAGCTCTATACATGAGGAGCCTACTAGTTAGTGGACATCCAGAGCGAAACACCCATGTTAACGATAAATAGACGACACCTAAAAACCTATTACGAAACCTGATGCTGCTCAATGTCGTTTGCCTCTACTTTCTTTGAAATTTTGAAACTTTGATTGTTTTAGGGTTATCTATGTTGCCAAATGTCTCTGATCGGGTTCAAATTTTGTAATTAACCTCAATATAATGAAAATTTTGAGAAAAAAAGAAATTTTTTTTAACTTAACACATTCTCTTTTCTATTTTTGAATTTAAATACCCTACTAAATTAAACAAAACTCACACATAAAATGAATAATCCTTTTCACCAAAACAAACTAAAATTTACTTTAATAAATACTTTGTTTTGTTCTGGTTCATGCCAAGCTTCGGCCCACTGACGTTTCTCCTGTCATATGCAAAAAAAAAGTCACGACAGAGGCTGATCTTTGCCTTTCAGAACGGTTGGAACCCCGCACTAAACGAGGTCGGGACATCAGTCACATGCGCATTTATAGAATGCCCGGATTGCAATGTTCTGCATTTACAGCACTTCAGTACATTAGAAGAATACAATTCAAGCACTAACAGGTCTCAGACTTCAGACTTCGCAGCAGGTGAGCCATATATCCCACTGGGGACGGATCAGTATGTACCGTGGATCCCAGGGTCATACATCCCACTAGAGGCCGATTCTCATGCTCTAGATCAACCAGTGCCAGTTTGGGTACCTGCCAATGCTCGAAACAAGGAACGCCCGCGTCAGCTGCCAACCTCTGGTATGGTAGAATACTACAAGATAATTAAAGTAAATAAAAGAGAGTTTGAGTTTTATGAAGAATTTCAGGGGAAGTTAATCAATATACTAGAAGGCCTGAAGCTATATACCAGGGTTTTTTCTGAAAGTGATGCGAAAAGCATTTTGGACTGCATCTTTGATTTAAGAGATAGAGGTCGAGCGGACCTTCCCATGGAAAGAACATATTCCGAGCCAAAGAAATGGATGAGAGGAAAGGGAAGAATCACCATCCAATGAGGCTGTTGCTACAACTTCACGAACGACAGACATGGGAATCCGTCTGGGATCCTCAGATACGACCAAGTGGATCTGTTTCCACCAATGATAAAATGGATGATCAAGAGAATGAACAAGTGGAATATTCTACCTGCTACTTGCATTCCCAATAGTTGCATCATTAACATTTATAAAGAAGGTGACTGCATTCCCCCACACATCGATCATCATGATTTTATGAGACCTTTCCGCAAGGTCTCGTTCATGAGTAAAAGAAATGTTCTTTTTGGGAAAGAAATTGATATCGTCGGCCTTAGTGAATTTAGAGGTTCTGTGGAGATTCCTTTTCCAGTCATTTCAGTACTTGATCTCAAAGGCAACGGTGCAGACATTGTCAAACATTGCATTCCAGGATTACGACACCGTAGAGTGTCTGTAACCTTCCGCAGGATGGATAATAGTAAAATACCAAATGGATTTCAGCACGACCCATAATTGGAAGATTTATTTCTGTACGAGCTTTGAGAAGGTTGTACCTCTAAGTACATGTGAAGGGAACTCTTATCTTGGAGCATGACTCAAAAGGTTTGCTTGATCAGGAGCTCAACATACCTGATATAGAGTGTTCACTTTCTTTCTTTTAACAGCATGACATGTATCTGATATATTCAATCTACGATGTCATCACGACATGAGATGATTCTCAATATATTTCAACATGGATTACATAGTGTACCTTTTGAGGCGTTAGACTATGTCTGATTTATGGCATTTATTTTGGAGCAAATTTATGGAAATTTCTCTCAAATTGTGCATTTTTGTCAGTTGCCTTTTTGTGCGATGGATGAAAGTTGCGAACCATGTGATGGTTCAGAATTTCAATGAACAAAGAACGAAACAACAAATCTTCACCAATAAATAAAACATAAATGAAAAATAATCACAAATGAGTAAATAACAAAACAAATTTCTTTTGAAAATCAACCAATTAAAATTAAAACTTTAAAAACATATTTTAAAAATTAATTGTGATAAAAACAATAAGAAAATAAAACAAACTTATTGAGTGGATTATTCCATTTTTGGAATTTCCTACTCTTTGTGTGCGCGGCACAACCATCATTATCTACACTAACTCTTTGCACATTCCCGTAGAATTTCACATTCAGCACAAAAACTCACAAAGCCTTACAGATCTCCATCAGTAGGATCAACCTTTTTCACATGAAACATTTCTATAAATTCAACACTACCAACCCTCTTTTGACAATTGACCTTTATTTCAACTCTCATTTCTGAATCAGTCCTACCTTTCTGATTCATTACATTCGAGGTCGGCCCTTACATTCTGACACCCTCGTTTGAGAACTGACCTACATTTCAATTCTCATTTTTGAATCAACCCTACATTTTTTATTCATTACATTCAAGGCCAGTCCTTACATTCTAACACTCCCTTTTGAGAATTGATATACATTTCAATTCTCATTTGCATGTTTCTGATTCATTACATTCAAGGTCGGTCCTTACATTCTGACATTCTCTTTTGAGAATTGACCTACATTTCAATTCTCATTTCTGAATTAGTCCTACATTTCTGATTCATTACATTCG
>NEWO01001021.1:18981-49199 GCA_003013225.1 Phalaenopsis aphrodite | reverse complement strand
TTCTGATCTTAATCAATTTATTTGATGTTTGAAACACAAGGGGTTAATTGGTAAAAACCAATCTCACTTTCTTAATTAAGTTAATAAATTTTTAAATTATTAAAATTTGGAAGTTTATTTAAATTAAATGATCCTGGACTTAGGGGTATGACTTTTGAAGTCAATAATTAATCAATTTAATACCCCTATTTTGATTTTCAAATAAAAATTTAAATTATGAATCATGACCACTTAAAGCTTAACATTTTTAGAACTAATTAAGACACTCCTTAGGTCTTAAGGGCTTAGTGGTGATATAGGCCAAATCAAAATTGACTAAATGAGGATTTGAGAAATAAACATAACTTAATCAAACATCCTTGAAACACCACTAAGCCTAATTAAAAAAATTGGCTAAGTGTTCAGGTTACGCCAACTTGTCGTTTAAAGAAATTCACTCACATAATTTTCAAATTAAATGATAAATGATAATTACCCCTTTCTTAGGGATAATTAAGACATCAATGTTCACTAAGCATTAGAAGTATTCATAGGATGAACCAATTAGCAACATAATAAGTTTAAATGGACTCGAGGCTTTTCACCAGTTGGTGAGAGGGAGGCATTGATCTGCTTCCTCCTCCTAACTTGTTGGATACCTTAGACGCTATTAAACTTAATATACTTTGCTCAATGAAATAATCCTTAATTAAACTTTTAAGGACTCACCAAAATACAACATAGATTTAGGAAAACCACCAGAACTTTACTTTTCCTGCTCTTCATAAATGCCCTCACATGCATTTTTAAGTTTCAGGTGGTGGAACGAGAAGACTCGACAGGTGTGCTTTTACAGTTTATAGTACCGTCTTTCTTGTGTCTTTTCCTTACATGCTTTATGCTTGCATTTACCTATATGTATGAAAACAACATAAACTTGCATGTTAACCAAAACTAGAGCCCAAAACCAAAACTAAAATCAACCAAGATAAAATCCACGGTCACAACATTCAAAATATAAAACAACTCAAAATATAATCACAAACATTCCACAAAACTACAGATGCAACAAAACTAAGATGTCTCTATCGAATGATTGGGAATCTCTCAGAGAAGGTAACCTACAGTTGCTAACGAGGCTTCCCACGGTTTAAATGAAATTATGGAATTCGTTAAGTTGGGTTTAGTAAGTTCATTTTGACTAAGTAAATCCAATAGAAAATAGTGGTGCCGCAATGAGGGAACCGTGGGATCCTAACCGGTGTCGCTCTAATCAACTTTAATATGCCCTCATAAAATTTAAATAACTTCAACCATAAGGCCACCTGATTTAACATTATAACTTGACATACTAGAAAACTCAAACTTGTCGCGGTGAGTAACTTGGAGCTAGCATGATTAGCAGCATGACCATGTTCAACAAAAAAACCTGTCTTCCGTAGCTGAACCAATCTTCCTACCCTAAACTTAAACAATAAAGCCATAGGACTTCAAGGTTGCTTGCTTATGCAATATAAATCCTCAAATCATCTTTAGGCCTTTGCATAACCCTGCTATACAATCTAAGCCCTAACTCGTCTTAGGATTCTGAGGTTGTCGTTTGTCATGACCTAAATCCTCATATCTTCCAGGCTATTTGTGTGATTGTTTTACACAAATGTAAGCCCTAACTAATAAAATTAGCAGGATGAAACACTTAAATTTTTCTCTAAATTCAAACCAAAACATTAGGATAGCTTGGGAAGTCACTGAGGTTCTCCTCTAGGATCCATGAAATCCCCTAGTTCTTCCCTCTTTGGACTCTACAACAAAATGTTCCAAATTTGAACCAATCCCCTTCCACACCTCTACGCCCGATTTCATTGAAAAGTCCTACCCTTTAAAATTCCTTGAAGATAATATTTGCTGATTTTTATTGAGAGTCTTCTTAAGTGACTTTGGTCATTTAAGATGTAATTAACTATAAGGGTTTGCCCTTATAGGAAGCATGTCTGAACCCAGCTTAATATAAACCCTATTTAATCTTTTATATTAAATAGGGGAACTTGTCAGCAAATATAAAGGTTTTGAAGACCAAACATACGTCATACTTTACTTAGTTTATTTGATCGAGCCTCATCCTCAAGTCTTGTGTTTATCATTCGAGATAGATACAGGATTTGAGGTACAATGCTCTTTAATTTTAAACTATGAAAAATATAGGGTCAGTTTGATTTCATACTTCAATGTCCTTTCGAAGCAGGCGACGAGATTTTGATTCCGGCGACCGACAACATCTTACGGGCAACTCCCCACAAACCCCTGAAATAGAGCCGACAAAGTTCAATAGCTTTGGAGAAGAAAATGAAGAAATTAGAAAGAGAACTTTAGATTATTATTATTGCAATCAGAAATCTTAACTATATTTTTTATCACCCAGATTGGAGGATGAAGAAGAAATTTGATCATACTGGAATAATTGAAGTAGGATTGGTGCAGATGTTCAAGAAAAATAGATGGGTCAATGAAAATTTGATTAATCAATTCCCGTACTAACCTTTTTTACAATATGTACATTCATTACTAGTCTATGAGAGGTATTAGATGAGGATAAAGTACTGAAGATGAAGTAGAATAATTGAAAAAGTTGGACTCTCTACTACTTTAAAGTAATTATGTATTTAATGTAATTGTGTGGATTTGATTTACTTTACTTTGCTTTAGAATCCTATTGACTTTGATTGTGTGTATAGTTTTTTGTCAGCATTCTAGGGTTGTGGCTTGATTTTGATGTTGAATTACAATTTAGTTTTTTTTATGGATGTGAAAGTGTGATTAGAGAAATGTATTTGTAAAAAGCGTATTTTCATATATAAAAGTTTGTTTGGTGTTGTTTGTGAAAATGTTTGTTTATGAATTATTTTAAGATGAAAATTAGTGTTCAAAAAGACTAAATAAACTTTGGAATAAATTCAAATAAAATTGAAATTAGCGAAAACAGAAAAGTGAATTTTTTTGCCATTGACATCGACGGCGCCGACATGGGTGCTGACAGCGCCCTCGACCCAAAAACCACCCAAACACCCTTAAAATTCTCGATTTGCACAGTAAAATGCCATTTTTACCTTTTAGTCACCTTCAACCTCCGGTGTTTGCACCTAGGGCTTGTTATTTCTCAGATTTGAGGTGACTTTAAGGCAAACGAAGTTTGGATTTCATCTTCTCTAGGTAAGAGCTACACCTTGAACTCAAATTTTTTTATTTTCACCAAAGATTTATCTTACATTATCGAGATCCAAAATTTCAAAATTTTTTAGAAGATTTTGAGAAAATCCTTTGGTAAAAAACTCTTACTTAGTAGATTTAAATTTAAAACATTACATATTGTGACTTTCAAAATTTTTAGGAATTTATTTGTATTTTATCAAGTTTCTGTAGATTACCATGGCACCAAGAATGAGCAACATAAAGAGAAAGGTGGATTTTGATGATCAAAAGTTTGTCAATTACAAAGCCAACATTTGTTTCAATAGTCTACTTATAACTAAAAAAGTGATTGCGGATCGAGGATTTAAAAATTTGGGTGGAGAAGTTGAAAGAACAATAAATGTTCGGCAGTGGGCGAATTTTTGTTACTTTACTGCCAAGGCTATTATTGGTGTAGTAATGGAGTTCTATGTCAATTTTAAAGAAACTTCTGAAGACTTGTGTTTGTTTGTGAGAAAATGGTGGAGTCTACTCCAACAAAAATTAATTAATTTTATCAGTTAGAAGATGTGTATAGCTGTCAATACAAATCGTTTCCTACTACGAATGAGGCTTTAGATGAAGTTATTTCTTTTCTTACTAATAGAAGAGGAGCTTGGAAGGTGAAGAATGGTGTTAAGGTAAATTTTCCTCTTTCTATGTTAAATGTAGTATCTAAGGCCTGACACTACTTTATTTCTGGTAGAATGATACCAACAAATCATCATAGTGAGGTTACAAAGGATAGATCCATCTTGAACTTCTGTATTTAGCAGGATAGATGTAGGCTCTATTATTTATAGGAATGCTCAATCTATTTCTTTGGGAGGGACTACTGGTGGTTTAGCACACCCTGCCCTTGATCTTCACACTATGTGAATAGGCAGGAGTTGATTTTAGAGTGGATGAGGAGAGGATTGAATCCTTAAATCCTACTGGGCCTGCTAATATAAAGACTTATGAATCTTATGTTGGATGGAGATTTGGTAGTAGGACCAGGGACTTTCCTTCTACTTCAAGTACTACTTCTAATACCTCTACTATCTAGGAACTTATGGAGCAGATGATGATCCAACAGGGAGATATGTTGAGAATGGAAAGTAGAATGGAAAATATGGAGGCCAGAACTGCACACAATGATGATTTGACAAGATAAAAGTTTGAATATGATGCTACGTATGATGATGTGATGGTCAGATACATGAGGAGTGATACTTTAGTTAGATTTTTATTTAGTATTTTTTTGTTGTACTTTATTGTTGAGGCTGTTTGTTTTTAGAGTGTAACACATTATTTTAAATGTTATGTTGAATTGTGAACTGTAGATTTGTGAGACTGTTATTACATTGGGAATCATTTTAGTACTGTTGCGAGTTTTTAGTACATTGTTGGATGTATTTATAGTTAACTCTTTCTCAGCAAATTTTTATATGTATTATGTGTTATTTAATGTTTTAAGACTTGCAGCTTTTCATATTAGCACCTGCAATATTTCATAGCTAAGTTTCAAATCAGAACCTTCATCAGGTAAGTATTTTCTTTATGTATTAAATGTGTTCTTTCACCCTTTATTTTTTTAGTTCTTCATGATAAATCTTTTAAAAATTTAAGTTTGAGGGAGAAAGAAAAATATCTTTTTAAAGGAAAGAAACTTAATTTTATTTTTCCTCAATTAGTTATATTTTCAAAATATTTTAAAAATTAACATGACCTTTGGTATTAGTGGGCAACTATAGATAACTATTTTTATGTTTTTAATTATATATTAAACTTAAGTATTTTTTTTTTATAATAAAGATTAATTTTAGAGATTAAGATATTTGGTAAGATAGAATAAGTTTATGTTTTTCTATTGTAAATAAAGGAATTTGTATTTGTTAAGTATTAAAAATCTTATAAATTCATATAAGAAGAAAAGAATAAAACTTTATGAAAAATATTTAAAGCTAATATAAATTTATAAAGTGAAGGAATGTGGAAAGTTTTTAACTTTAAGAAGAGGATAGTGAAGTTAAAAATCATTAAAGATTATCCAGATATATTAATCCTCACATAAAAAAAGTGATAAAATAAAAGAAAAGAAAAAGGTTTAAAAATGATCTTGAAAAAGAAAAGAAAAAGATGTGCGGAGAAGCTTGAGGAGAGGCCTAATTAAAAATTGGCTTCACTTGAATCAACTTAAAGAAGAAGGCTTTGATACATTTTCTAAACTTATATTTCAGTATTAGCATATTTACTAGTAAAGTTTTATGAAGTTTATTTTCATATGGATATTCTAAGTGGCTTTAATATGAATATTTTACAATTTTCCTTAAAAAGAATAAAGAATCTGAAATCTTAGACTTGACGGCTAAAAATTCATATACCTTTAGTATTAACTGGAGTTATATTACATTTTTCTTAAGTTATGCTATTGTATTTAGTGGATTAAAATATAGAAATCTAGAAATTAAAATCTTTGTCATTAGTCATATTTTTATGTAGTAAAAGAATTACTTGAGAACAAGTAACATTTAAGTTTGTGGGATTTTGATACACTAAAAATATATGCATTTTTAGACTCATATTTTATACTCATTTTTTGTGATATTGCACTTTAAAGGAAGATTTTTTTTATGTTTTGTTGCAGGTTGTTGATTTTTAGGACCTAAAGCAAAAAAGAAGCAAAAAGGATGAAATTTAGAGTCAAAATGGAGTTATTGAAAAAATCATTCAGCGCCGACGGTGCTAGAAAGGGTGTTGATGGTGTCGTTTGATAAAGAACACTGATTTAATTAAATGGCCAATGGTGCCAACGGCGCCAGTGTCGGTGCAGACCATGTTTCTAGAAGATTCGACGAATTTGGATGCTTTTTGAAGAGTTTTTGGATGCACCTATTGGAAAATCAACCTTAGGCTCTATTTAGAGATGAAATTGATCAAAAAAGACTCTCTTCACACTCCTCCACCCGCTTTTGGTCTTTCTTTGCCCCCTTCGTGCCACTTTGCATACTTCTACGCCATTCCACACCATTAGTGATTTATTTTGTTTATACTTTGAGTTTTTGTGGTGAGTTTAAGTGTGAATTACTCTCTAAGAGTGTTGGAGAGGGAGAAAAGTGATAGATGCGTTCTTCCTACAATTCCTAAGAAAGGCTACAAGGGATTTGATTTGAGAAAGAGTTTAAGATAAGTGTTGTTTGTTATTATTGTTGTACGAACTTTCTTTTATATATGAAATTTGTGTTTTATTGTATCTTTCTCATGAAGTCTGAGTAGTTTCTTTTATCCTTCTCCCTACAGGGATATGGTGAAATGAAGAGATAATTTGGATGTGCCAATATTAAAATATAAAATACATTGTGATGTTTTTTCAACTCTACTCTTAATTTACCTTTTGATCTGGCCAATTAAATTGTTAAAATATGTTGTGAAACATATGATCTGGGAAATGGAGTATGAGTTCTACAATAGTGTGAGAATCACATTTAAATCCATGAAGGAGTTTTTTGTTCATAAAATTAAGTGCAAATAAATAGGAAAATGTACATTGTTGGGTGTATAATTAGATATTTTTAGGGTGACAGACTAGAATCCCCAATTTGATCTTAGTGTTTAAGAACTAAAGCGAGAGTTAGCCTTCATGGGAAGGTAAGTGGGAGCTCTGGAATGGGAGCCAGTATCCTCCTATCCTAGCCAAAGATTTAGGGACTAAACCTAAAATTAGTCAATGATTTTCTATAACACTAAATTAGGGTAGAGAATTAAAATTTCTCCTATTTGGCACAATAAATATTTAAACCAATTATCTCATCTCATTTCACTAAAAACTCATTGTAGTTGGAAAGATGTGTTTTTATATTAAAAAACTTCATCACATAAACATATTTTAGCAGTTACTATTTTAAATTTTGCATTAAAATTTTGCTAGTAGTTAATAATTTAGTTTTGATAGTATCTCAAACATTTGAAATTAGAGATAGTAATTTCATTTTTTATGTGAATTTTCTAGTTAATTTATCATTTCAAATTTAAACCTTTCTCGTGGGATCGATATTTGGCACTTAAATAGAAAGTCTTATATTACTTGATAACGATATGTATACTTGCGTAGAATCATAACATTAAGCGCTTAACATTATTATTCATAAAATACCACATCAATTTTTTGGCACCGTTGTAAAGCAGAGTCAAATTTATAAATTTTACACAACTATATTTTCTCAAGATCAGAGGTCTCGTTAGAAGGTTACTCCACTACTCGGTGAACTTTGACATTTTAATTATCCCAAGAGAAGGGTTGATCAGTTGATATTTCACTTACGAGTTATGCAAGTCCATGCACCTAAGCCAATTTTAACTCATTAAAGATTTTGTACCAACTACTAAAGTTGGGCTTGTAGTGTTTAGAGGTGTTTATTATTGATCGTGTTACTTCTTTTTTGTAAATCCCATCAAAAAAGATTAAATATCAAGCCTAAATAACTACCAAGCCCTTAATAATCTCAAATGGGAGAAAATGACAATTGTTGAAATTTTAATTTATGTAATACATATCCTTATTAAAATATCATATTATCATCAATTGTGGGCTTAAAATAAGTGAATCATCATCCTTATCCTTATTAAAATATCATGTCCTCCTAGTTTAATCCCATCACTTCAAAATCATTTGACTTTGATTAATTTCCAAATCTTGATAATTTAGAAAATTATAATTTTACTCTTATCATGGAAAGGTGGCAAATTGGTTTCAACCTTTTACCCATCATATTTCAATCATCCGAGAATACTCATTAGGATCAAAATACTCAATTTTCTCTTTGATTAATCCTAAATTTTTATTAAGGTACCAAAAATCTAAAATGACCATCTTACCCTTTGGGACCCTTCACTTTAGAACTCATTAGGCATAATTCAAATGACTTTAAAAATTTTAGAGTACTATGCCCATGAGTTAATTAAAACATCAATGGAGAACATGTGGTTTTCAAATTTTTATTTAATTTAGATAATTATTTTAGCTTAGAAAATAGGATTTTCAACATTAATTCATTTAATCAATCAAAATAAAGTTTTTGTTTATGAAAAAAAATATTAGATGTTCCCTTAGGTCAGAGAAACACTTAGGCAAAATTTCATGATCTTTTGAATTAAATTTTAATTTAATTTTATAACTATTCGTTGATTTTTTAGTAATTTAATTAAATGAAAAATATGTTTTAATTAAAAAATTATTTTTTATTTTTTATATTTTTATTAAACCTCTTTGAGTCGAGAGAACTCAGAGAAAATAAATTTTATATTTTTGCAATTTTTAATTTATTTATTATAATTATTTTATTGAAAAGTAAGAAAAATGCATTTTTAGGCCTTTAAAAATCTATTTTTAACTTAGAAAAATTGTGAAAAATATTTTAATGAGTCTCAAGTAATCAGTAAATCATTAGGCACATTTTGAAACATTTTTGTATTTTGGAAATTTAAATTTAAAATGTACTTAAAAAATAATTATTTTCTCAATAATAATTTTATTTTTCCTAAATGCTCCTGATCACAAGGAACTCAGAAACCTACTTTTAATAATTTTCCTAAGTGTATTTAATTTAAAATAATTATCTTTGTGCAAAAAGACAATTTTCCTTATAAAATCAACTTTAATGCTCAAACTTAATCAAATAAATTTTAAATTTTTTCAATGAATCAACACTATTTTTTACACAATGTGGAATTAATTTTATTAATTTCTTATTAACATTTAATTTAAATAAATTAATACAAATTATACACAATTAGTTAATTATAGAAATATATAAAATTATTCAAACTATTATGATATTTTTCCTAAGCTACTCTAATCATAGGAAACCTACAAAATTTTATCTCATAATTTTCCAAGTGATATTTTATTTTATATGATTAATTTAAGCCAAAATAGTCATTCAAGTTTGAAAATTAGGGTTAGAAGCACAGAGATGCTCTTTGGCCGTGGAAAAATTAGAGAACATCTCCTCTATCATGAGGAACAAACTCTAAAAATTTCAAGTCATGATGAGCAATATTTAATTATAATGAATTAAAATACCATAGAGGCTATTTAATTAATTAAAAATCAAAGAGTCAACAAATATTTTTTTTATTTTTTGTCCACATTATTCTCCTCTATTCACTGAGTAAAAGGGTATTTTTATATTATTTTTATGATTTTTTCTATGCAAAGTTATGAATTTTCAAAAATCTGATATTTATTTAATTCAGAAAAAGACCTATTTTTCTACTTATCCATGCGGCGCCACACCATCCTCATCCGCTCCTAAGTCTCCACGCAGCGCTCCACCATTCGACGTCGATAGGCACCTCAATGCCTCTTCTGCTTGTGGTTTCATTCCATTGATTCGTTTAGCGCAATCCAGTCCATTTGATACACACAGAAACGGACGGCATCCGTTCATCGTCCCCAATCTTCCTAACCCGAGAGCCGTTAAAATTAAAACTTTAAGATCTCTTTTAATACTCAACCAAATCACATTGGGCTTGTTTCTACACCTTTATCTACTCAAGACGGACACATCCATAGAGTTATGATGCTATGAAATACAGTTTATATGCATGGAGGATTACATTAAGCTCGGTTTAAGGTGAGAGCTCAATACCTTTTTCTGAGAAGGGAGGCCACAATTAGATTGTTGGAGAAGCTTTGAATGAGTTCAAAGAACCTTTATATGAGCTCCTGGGTTGTGGTGAATTGCCTATGTATGATTTCGACCAAGACCGATTTCAAGTGTTGGTCTAGAGCTAGGTTAAAGGCTCTCTGTGATGGGGCTTTTGTGGGGGATCAACTCCTCTCACTCTGAGGATGGCGTGTGCACAATTAATTGAGCTTTGGTGGACAGTGGAGGTGTGGAAAAACATGTCATGGTTTTCCTTGAATTTTGAACTCAAAATTGAGCTCTCACAGAGGACTCTAGGGGGAAATGGTGGACTTGAACTTAGGTGTTCTTGGAGAGTGTATAAAATTAGGCAAATTTTCCCTAAGGAAATTGTTTAGCTCTCTCTTTTGTCCATGGAGGAGGTGGTTTAAATAGAGGGGGAATGGGTGGTTGGCTGGGCTCCAAATTGGGTGCAATCAATAACTTATGTGGAGGGCTGAAGAATGCCAAAGGCCAATTGGAATGAGCAAGCTTGGATTGGGTTTGGATCGAGGGACGGGGGCTCTTACTTTTGGCTCCTCCAGCGACTAGGGCGGCTATCCAGGGCAGAGGAGGTGCTCTGGTGGCTCATAAATTTAGGAGTCTATCAAGGTAATTAATTAGGTTGGTGATGGGTTTTGGCAAAGATTTCCTTGGCTTAGTCCTTTTAGAAAACAAATCCATTAATTTAGGGGACCCTTGGTCCATGGCTCATATAGGGTGGGCTGGATGGGTCTAGCCTGGTCACTAGGGTCCACTTGGTGGCTGTAGTGATCTTAGGTTGGCCACTTTGGCTAGGTTTGGTTAAATTAGGGTTATGGGTCAATTTTGGGTTTAAGTTGGTCTAGATTGGTATAATCATGACATTGGACTCAATTTATTGATCATATGGTGTAGATTATTGTCATAAGGAGTTTAGAAAAGATTTGGAGTAATTTCGAATTGATTTGGAGGTTCAATTTGGAGGTTTTGGCTCAAGCTCAAGTTTGGGAGTGTTTGGTTATACTTGGGTTTGAGTTGGCCTAGAGTTTGGTTATGTCCCAATTGATGGTTTAATTTGATGTGGGTGATTGTCATGAAGAGTTTTAGATAGAAATTGAGTGGAAATTTTGGGGTTATGGAGTTCAATTTGCTGGAATTTGGGGGCATGGTTAATTGGGGTAAAATTGGGGGTTTTGGTCCTAGTCAAATTTGAATGAAATTATGGCTTGAATAAGGCCAATTGAAGGTTCAATTTAATATTGGAAAATGTTTTATGATGCAAAATTGGGGAAATTAGATAGATTTGGGGGTTCAATTGAGTAAGATTTTGGTTTTGGGTCAAATTGGGGCTTTTTACGTTGGTTGAAATTGGATTAAAATATGGGTAAATTGGGCTTGGATTTGATTTCAATCAAGCTTGCATATGATTAATTTGAGTTTAGAATTGAAATTGCGTGAGATTGGGATCAAATTGATGGACATTAGGGGTAAATTGTAGTAATTGGGCCTTTGAAGGCAATTTGGGGATTTTTGTTAAAATAGGTCAAATTGGTCAAATTGAGCTCAATGGAGTGATTCAAATTGATTTTGGGGACATTTGAAATGATTTTGAAATTTTTGGGACAAGTTGGGTCACCAAGGGTATCTTGGTAATATTGGCAAATTGAGGGGTATTTTAGTAATTTTAAAAATATTGGAATGTTTTGGGCAATTTGGGTAGTTTCAAAGGGTTTGAAATGATTTTTGAACAAATTTGGGTAATTTGGGTAATTTTAGGAATTTTTGCTAATTTTGGGATTTCAAGGCTAACTTGGTAATTTGGGTAAATTTGGGGGTAAAAAGCTAAGTTAGGTATTTTGGTAAAATTAGAGTGTCAATCACCCTACTTGAACCATGGACCAACAGAATTCCCTACTTTGGTTCATCAAAGTTCTGTTCTTAGCTAAACTCTAGCCTAGGGTTAGTGGCCTACGGGACCATCTACATGAGTCTCCTAAGGGGTTAAGTGATCAAAGTTAAGCAGGTTTGAGTTTAAGGTAGTGAGTGGAAGTGTAATGTGCAAATGTGTGTGACACAAACCAAGACCACACCACCATAGGGCTAACCCTAAGGCCAATCAATCCTTTGGGGACTCCCCTTGAGCTCCCCCATATTGACCACACCTACTAAGTGCTAGAGGTTAGAACCAATATGTGAAACTTTCAAGTTGAGCAAAGAAGAGTTTAAAGTTTCTAATGGTGAGGGTTCCCTCTCTTGTTGTCTAGGAATAGTCAACAGAAAAGTTCAATGGCTAGACCCTAGGCTACAAAAGAGAAAATACTAGACCTCAACTAAAAGTGAGGTCAACACTCCTCAACGAACCACACTTTTAATTTCTTTAAATACACTGAAATTCAAATTGTTTTTTCATATTAATATTATTACAAAAGAATAACTTCGCTTAAAAAAAAAGGAGTTGCATAGAAATTTCTCAAAAAATAAAATTCCATTAGAAAATTTATTAAATATGAACGCATAGAAAGAACTTGATATTTCTGGGAAGGGAAGCTGCCTACTTTGGCGACGAGAGAGAAAGAAGGGGGAGGAGGAATTTCAATTGTAGCTGTCATAGAAAGAGAGACCTGTTCTGTAAGAAGGGGGAGGGATTTATAAGAGTGAAGCGGGGTCCAACACAAATATGTATTGTATTTTAATAAAAACATAAATAATAAATATATTTCTTATAAAAACATAACTATATGCTGCATATTACATTAATCACATGAGAATAGTGCATTTTTGCACCTATTCCTTACAATAATTTATCTAGATTCCTATTACCTATAAAGATCAATAACCCACTCCTTTAAAAAATCTATCTTATTCAATATACACTAAAAAAAACTAATACCATATACAAATCAAAACAGGACTTGCACGACAAAGGGTATCTTGTAGGCAACTGCAGTTGTTTTAAAAAACAGCTGTGAAACTATTATAGAAAAAATTACTTTTCAAAATGTTGTGTTGGCTATCATAATTTTATTTTACTTTTAAAAATTCAAACCGCAACTTTCTATTAGCCGTCACACTATAATAACTCAGGTTAAAAAAACAATTTTCTACCATAAAAATTTCTAATAATTAACAAGAAAATAATTCCTCAAACAGAACTATGACTGCAGTCTGAAAAGCAAGGCAGATCGAAAACTATCTCAAACAAACATTAAGTTGCTCTTTGAGATTTCTTATATTTCTTAATTATATTTTTATTGAAACTAAAAAATTTTGATATGTTTATTTAACATATAATTATCTTTTTTAATTGAATGTTTTAAAAAATATGTTATTTTTTAAATAAAAAAACATATATGAATAAATATATTTTAAAAAAATAAATAATAATAAATAAATTTGATCCCACACTAAGTTCTCAGCGGATGAAAATTGCAGAAGACTAACCAGACCGAAATAACAACTTCTAGGGAGAATTGGATTGAGCGTCTAAATTTTTGGAATTAGCAAAAAAAGCACAAATTTTTTTTTTTTTTTGAGGAGCTAATTAGCCTATTGGGGAGCGTGTATATTTTGGATGTGCACCCTCACTAGCGAGTGAATATTGCATACCGACACCACACGTAAATTTGTGTGCGGTGTCTGATCAGAAACACTGAAGCACATCTTTTTATTTTTTTTATTATTAGAGTAGTGCTCACTCTAATTTTTTCATGATCCTGATCAGACACCACATACAAAATTTGCTTGCGGTGTTCGAACGCAATAATTTTTCCTTGCTATGACATTTATTTCTTGATCTTTCTAAAAATTTTTATATTACATAAATATTATTATAAATATTAATATTATTAAAAATATTATTATTATTTATTCTATATATTAACGAAATATTAAAAATTAATTAATCAAAAGAAATATACATAAACAAATTAAATTAACTAAAAAATTATAAAATTTGTAAAATTTATTTTATATTCAAATATTTTTATAAAAAGATATTTACAAGAAATACCATTCTCAACGTCAAGTGGAATAACACATCGAACTGTATGACCCCCTAGATTAATTTTTAATGCTCTACATAAGTTGTCTTCCATTGCTGCGAGACAATAACCAGCAGATACTACAAGAAGATCTTCGGTTAGCAAAACATAGATTATCATTTCAAGAAACACAAAGACAACAATATCAAGAAACATCCGCTTATCCTACCCAATCAGTGTTTGTGTGCCCTCCGGATATGTGCAGTACTATTAGCATTTAAGGTTACATCATTTGACTTGTAGTAGAGAACCACTATTCGTGGAGACTTAGGTTTAAAATTTCAGAATATTCTCATATCCACGTCTATTTCTGATCTAGGCATGAATTTTAGTGCACAACAATTTTATTCTCCACCAAATTTCCTTTGAGCATCTACTAGTTATTGTCTCGAAGCAGTGAACTGACATGGAGTATCAGGGGTAGGGCTGTCAAAAAAGCTCGTTGTTCGCGAACAGTTTGTGTTCGGTTCGTCAATGAGTTTGTGTTCGATTTGTTCGATAAGTAGACGAGACGAATATGAACAATTTTTTTTCATTCGGTTAGTTAAATGAACCAAACACGAACAGTGATGCGTTCGTTCGTGTTCGATTCGTTTACACCTCTAATCAGGGGTTAATCTACTGAAGTCTTACGATTCGATATCTATGATTTTCCACCCCGACAGAAAATAATAGTTTTTTAAAAAATATTTTGCAACAAAATATTTTAATATAAAATAAAATTTACAGATTTTACAATTTATTAGTTAATTTAATTTAGTTTTATTTCTTTTTATTAATTAATTTTTAATATTTTTGTTAATATATAGAATAAAAAAATAATATTTATAATAATACTAATAAAAATATAATATAATACAATATAATTTAAAAAGAATAAAGGGATAAACACCGACTGAGGGCGTATCTGCTAAAAAAAACTTTATATACACCTTTTGCTAATTCTAGAAAATTAGGCGCTGCTCTTCATAATTCGGTCGACACGGTACGAAAACTGTGCATGCATTTTATTAAAAGTGTGACCTTCATAGAGCCAATCAAGTTTACTCTTACATAATGCAGGGGTGGAACCATAACTTTGCCTTCTAAAATAGACAAAAACACCAGTTTTTAATCTATATTGGGAAAAAAAAAATATCAAGAGGAGCCAAATTATCTAATTAATTAAATTACATAAAATTTTCTTATATTTTACTGCTTATATAAGAAAATTTTCCGTTTCCAGAGAGCATAAAAATAATCTTATTTTGCCTCTTGCTCACATGATAACAACAAACACATACAAATAATAATCCCCCTAAACAAATAATAGGATGCAATGTGAGCTTTAAATCATATAACAAAAGATCAATATAATTCGGCAGCTAAAGCATCAAAAGATAAAAGTACATGTTTTTCTTGAAATGAAAAGTAAATGTTTTTCAGGGAAGAGTGACGACGGTTAACTAATGGGCAAAGAAACTGAGTAAATCTCCACACCCATTCAGAACGTCACCCAGATCTACAAAATAAAAACATATAATATAAGATAACCTCATTGGAATAATGTTTGGCTGGCTTTCAACTATATAAGTCATCGTCGTCTCCAGCTGCACCGGAAGCTGCAAATGGGTCGGAGCCTGCCCCAGCAGCTGCATCAGAATGATCTGCGAAGCGGAACTCGCTCCCGAATCCCCTCGACTGCTGCAGAGTCTGGGCAAACGCTTGGTATTTGCGTATGTCAGCATCACTTACACTCCGGCGAGCATATTTCATCGACTCTTCAAAGTGAACAGCTTTGATCTCGGCAACTTCATCACCTTCATCTTCCTCCATGGCTTCGGGGTTCTCCCGGGCTCTCCTCTCCCTTTCAATGTCCTAAGAGAAGACAACAAAACCTTAAGCAACACCAAGCCTTTAAAAGCTGAAGAAGCAAACAGGCACAATGACAGGTAAAAAAAGAACCTTTTTTTAGGGATATTTTACATATGTAGCACACAATTCTTATGTAATTACATCTCTCACACCTAAACTTTCATATTTACATATATAGGAATTTCGTGCTTTAAATCTGCATTTCACTTTTTAAATGTGGTCGAGAGAATATGAATGCTAACTACAACGATCTTATTGTTCAAATAAATGTGGTGACATAAATGAAAAGTATGGGTTAAAAACCTTTTCAATATTTTCCCTGATGGCATATTTGACAGCACGCTGGCAAATCTCAGTAATGTCTGCACCACTGAAACCTTGAGTATACTTAGCAAGAGCCCATAGGTCAACATCTTTTGATACAGGGGACTTCCTTAGACAAGCTTTAAAAATTTGGTGACGAGAAGCCTCATCTGGAAGAGGAATATAAATTAACTGATCAAGACGCCCTGGCCTAAGCAACGCTGGATCTATGATGTCAGGTCTATTGGTAGCACCAATGATGAAGACAGTTTTCTTGGCCGACATTCCATCCATCTCTGTCAAAAGTTGATTCAGAACTCTATCAGCAGCACCTCCGGCATCACCAACACTGCTACCTCTCTGTAAATAACAAAGAAAGCAATCGTGAATACAAACAAATGTTCGAAGTAATAAGAACCAGAGGCGCAAAAGAGATCAAGATATCAATCAATGGTGACCTGAGTGGCGATTGAGTCGAGCTCATCAAAGAAAAGAACGCATGGTGCTGATTGCCGGGCCTTATCGAAGATCTCTCTCACGTTGGCCTCACTCTCACCAAACCACATGGTTAGCAGCTCAGGACCTTTGACACTGATGAAGTTGGCTTGGCATTCATTGGCAATAGCCTTTGCAAGCAAAGTTTTACCGCAGCCTGGAGGACCATAGAACAACACTCCTTTTGAAGGAGACATCCCAAATTTCTCAAACTTCTCAGGGTGTTCAACAGGATATTGGACAGTCTGCAAGACATAACAAGCACTGGTAATTAGCTGCGAGTTTATAAAAAACTACTAATGATAACCGATGCAACTTTGTTCTCCTTGATACCTCTTGCAGCTCCCTCTTGACATTCTCCAGCCCACCAATGTCCTCCCAGCTGACATTGGGAACTTCCACAACCTGCCAACAAAAGATAATCATTGACCAAACACAACAATTTAATGAGAATATTAATCTTAAGACAATACCGTCTCACGGAGTGCGGATGGATTGCTAGATCCAAGGGCCGTCTTGAAGTGTTCATTAGTGACAGCCATAGAGTTGAGCACCTCAGCATCTATTGATTCATCTTCCAAGTCAATAACATCCATTTTCTCACGGATGCATTGCAGAGCAGCTTCAGTACAAAGCGCTGCAAGATCAGCTCCAACGTATCCATGAGTGTCTTTGGCAATCCTTTCAAGATCAACCTGCATAGAAAGAAAATAATTTGAAGAATAAGCAAATATAAGATGGATAATGATGGCTGGAAAACAAAAATGGTGATAGTAGTTAAAGATGGTCGGCGAAGGTGATTTACATCATCAGACAGCTTCATATTCTTTGTGTGAATCCGGAGGACTTCAAGGCGTCCAATTTCATCAGGCACTCCAATGTCAATTTCCCTGTCAAACCTGCCAAACCTTCTAAGGGCAGGGTCAATGCTGTTTGGCCTATTTGTTGCTCCAATAACAATTACATGTGCACGAGATTTGAGGCCATCCATTAATGTCAGAAGCTGAGAAACAATGCGCCTCTCAACTTCACCATGAGTTTTTTCACGCTTGGGTGCGATTGAATCAATTTCATCAATAAAAATAATTGATGGAGCATTCTTCTCCGCTTCTTCAAAAGCCTTTCTAAGATTGCTCTCGCTCTCTCCAGCTAGTTTTGACATAATCTCAGGACCATTAATGCAAAAGAAGAAGGCTCCAGTCTCATTTGCAACTGCTCTGGCTATTAATGTCTTGCCAGAACCAGGAGGTCCATAGAGCAAGATGCCCTTAGGCGGTTTAACACCAATAGATTTGAAAAGCTGGGGATGTCTAAGGGGAAGTTCTACTAGTTCTCTGATTTGAGCCATTTGTTTTCTAACACCGCCAACATCATCATAACCCACTTCATCCAGCCTATTTTCATCTTCCCTTTTAACAGGTTCACCCTCACAATAGATCTCAGTGTCAGGAGCAACTACACAGTACTCAGGTGGGTCAGTTTCTATGATTTTGAACTCTACACTTCTCATGCCACCTCTAACAAGGAAAAGGTCTCCTTTCCTTACAGGACGATAAGCCTCCAAGAAATATGCTGCAAACAGAATAGAGAGAAGATGAAGAGATTAAGAAGCCCATCTAGACCCAACAACAGCAACACGCATGGGGTAGGTTCAAGAATTAAAAGCAGCTAGCATGATCTACATGGATATGAGATAAAAACACTCACCATTTGCATGAACAGAAATAATTCATAATATTTATTCTAGTTGGGATAAGGCTAACAATAGTAAAGATTATCTTTAAAAGAAACTGATTATATGCACCATTTCAATTAATCATGATAGTTTGTGAAAATCCAACAAAATCAATACAGGATGATTTGCAGCTACATTAAAATGAATTATAAAATATAAGACATGAAGTGAGAATTCAAAATGCAAGCAACATATCACTAAAATATGTTATGTCCTCCAAATTAAATTTGGTAAAGAATGAAAAACGTGACTTGAACGGGGTCTTAAATGGGCCACTTAACAGGTAATTTGAATGCTTTTAAATAACAGTCAACTATTTTTATCAAGACACAACGGAATTCATTTTGTGAAAATCATCCTTTTATAAAATCATTGCATTGCAACCAAGAGAAATAAACAAGTGAAACGACAACTAAAAATTATTGAAATGTGGAATTGACAGAATCCTGCTTATAGATTGCAAAATTAAAACTCCAAGAGTTCCAGTGGGAGTTTTTTCTTATGAAATTGTTGATTTATAGTAGGAAGATAAAAGGTGTTTTATTGAAATGGTTTGTCAAATAAAACGGACAATCTTATTTCAAATGCAATGCCCTCTTGAGCCCACAAATAACCCCCCCTAGTCCAACAAGTAATTTGAATATTCTTAAAGAACAATAGACTATTTTTATCAACAGACAACGAAATTCATTTTGTGAAAATCATCCTTTTTGAAAAATCATTGCAACCAAGAGAAATAGGAAAGTGAAATGATAAATTTTTTGAAATGTGAAGCTGACAGAATTCTCCTTACAGACTACAAAATTAAAACTCCAATAGCGACAGTGGTAGTCGTTTCTTATGAAATTGTTGATTTATAGTAGGACGAAAAAAGGTGCCTACCAAAATGTTTTGTCGAACAAAAATAGCAATCTCATTTCAAATGCAATGCCCACTTAAGCCCACAAATAAGCCCCACGTAGTCCAACTAGGACCCAACTCATTAGACTGGGAGCATCAAAACTTTCTAATATGTATCATACAAATTACAAAATGTTCAACTTAAAGAACGCATCTGCCAAAAGATATAATTGAGATTTGTAGTGAAAAAAAAAAGATAAATGAAAACTCAAAGTAATCATAGGAAGCATATAGCAAAGGTATAAAGTTTTTTTTTTCTTTTTTGTTAAGAATAAATTTTATCTCAAATATTTTGCGTATCAATAATAACGTGAGCAAAAAATAAGCTTACAAATTGCAAACTTAAGCCCACACGGTAGCAAAACAAAACCTTCATGTCATGGATGACATGTCATGAACCAAGGGGTCATGCTAATACATTGCTTGAGCAAAAGGCCATAGGGTATTAGAGTTTACTTAACTATACAGTACAAGCCAATGCCAAATAGTAGGAGGCAAGGTTAGTGATGAAATTATTAAGGTAACAATATTAAACAAAAGCTCATAATTTACAAAAAAAATAAATAGACAAAATTTAGAGAAAGACCAATGCAACACAGGTTCAAAAAAATTAGAAAAAACCTAGTATGTGTTGTAAAATTATTCAAACATCATCAAATGGAAGTTCGTAACTATAGATATAAACCCAATAAAATCCGTGCTTAATAAAAAGAGAGAGCTTTTATAGGGCAAGTCGGCATAATGATTCTTCCAATACAGAAGATATCACATGACCCAAAGCCCATCTAGAAAAATAATCAAACTGCAAAAGAATACAGATTACAAGTTTAAATGAGCTCACAGAAAAAAAAAGAAAAACATGTAGAAGAGAAAAATTGCTCAATCTAATGACGAGAATAACTCACGCTTCAAATATGCATCAAAGAGATTTCCTGTAACGCCTTCAATGGTATCATCAATTGGAAGAATGTGCACACGCTTTCCATATTTGACATCCTGGCACTGGTGTACTGAAACAACGTCACCAAGTCTCACTCTAAGATTTGATCTCACAACTTTATTCATCCTAATCTTAGGTTCCTCACATGTATCATCAGCAAGGGCAATGCAAATTGTATCCTTCCTTTTCTTTCCCTATAAAAGTAAACACAAACAGAATAAGCATACACAACCAATAATTACAGAAAACACAAAATAGACCCAAAAGATACCAAGTAAACACTCCAAACTTAATTCAACCGGTAGACTAAGTGCATTATAATAACTGCATCCATTACATTACTACAACAAGATAAGATATCACTGTAGAAGCCAAAGAAACCTTAAAAATATCAAATAGAGACAAACAAGCAAAATCCAACCATACACTTGAATTCCTAAGAACCATCATAGGAAAAACCCAAAGAATCAAAACACAATCAAGCAACTCATATCTTTCATGTTTTTTCTTTCAGGAACATCAATTTTAAGGCAATTTTCCAATTACTAGCGGCCAGTGATCCCTTAAGAATGTTGACTCCTAAGATTTCTAAATTTACCACTACCACATATTTGCACATTAATGCTTAGATGGATTTACATACGTTCCACAAAATTCTTATGTATTTGCATATCCAACACAAATATTTTGATAATTACTTGGATAAGACCAAAATCTCTAAATCGCATCAAAAATACCACAAAGGCTAACTTTTCTAAAGTGAAATACACTTTTGCAAGCATATATTTAATGTGATTGAGAATCTAAAAAGTTATTTAAATAAATATCAAAGTTTGGATGTTATATATGTAAATACATAACAATCATGCATTAATATGCAAAATCTCCCTAATTCTTTATGCACCAAATCAATTTCCAAGTTTTCTAATTAAAATGTGTTAATATGCCAATCATTCAAAGTATTTAGTAGAATTATTATCCTAAAAATTACAAGTTCCCATCCCCCAATTAGCGTCTAATTTTCTGCTAAACCTATTTTTTTCCAAAAGAAAAAAAAAATTATAGGGCCATTTTCATGGATATTTTCAAATCTTCGCTAACAGCACATCAAATACCCCTACCTCAAATCGTTAAATTCTCACCAAATTATGAAATTCACAGCAAAACCCCAGCCCATTTGTTTTTCCTTCATCATATTCCCAATGGTCTTGGCGCACACAACTACATAGATTTGCTAGTTCAATGTTTTTTCAATGGATGGTCGTTTTATTAGGATGTATGTTGGTGGCATGTGCATGAATCCTCTTTAACTTATATGATAAATGGAATCTCTAACGATCTAACTAGATTGACGGGATTGCTTGCTTAAAGGGAATTTCAATCAAACCATGGTGCAAGAAAATAAAAGTTCAAGCATGCTAGATTTCATTACAAACCCAAAAAGCGAAATTAGAGATCAATTTGAGGTTTGCGTCAGAACCAAGTTAATCAATTTTTTGCATTTAGTACTTAATTTAGGGAAACTTTAATCTAAAGGGAGAGAACAGATAAAAGGTTCCTCCCACATATTAGAAAAATTTGAACTTTTATCTGTCTAGTTTTGAGTTATTTATGTTCAGTCTGGCTTTCAAAAACAGAAAACTCTTCTTGACAAGGACCCCTATCAAGAGCGCATCTTTCAAGTTATTTCTTGCTTCCCGAATAAGATTTGAAGTTCTCCATGCCTAGAAATTAAAAAAAAAAAAATCCAGACAACAAAGTTTAAGCACAACCACAATTATTTCTCCCTCCGTGATGTGCTGGAACCATCCTCAAAACTAACAAATTCAAGTCCCATAACACCCCAGAACACCCGATGCCTCATTTCTTAGCCAAACCCTAATCCACAACCTAATCAAATATACATTAACTAACAATAAGCAACCCAAATAAATCATTACCTTCAACAAAATAGTATCTCCTCTGAAGAGCTGCAGCTTCTCCATAGTCTCCGGATGCATTGAAACCACCGAGTTATCATCATTGATAGCCTCATCAACAACCAAACGGTTGGGAGATTTCTTCCTCTCCAGAATCGCCGTGCTGAAGTCCTTCTTCACCGATTTTCTAAATCCCCCACCATTAGATAAGAAGAAGAAAAAAAACATAAAAAAAGCATCATGGCGAGAAGATTTCAACAAGAAAACTTAAACAAAGTAGATCGGAGGCAGGGTTCTTACGGATCCGATGATCCCTCTCCCTGGTTCGCCATCTGAACCGAATCGCAAGAGTCGAATCCAAGAAGAAAAAATATAGCTGCGAAGATTTAGAAGAGGAGAGGTGTTGGAGACGGAGAATAAATAGAGTCGCTGCGAGGCGATTGCTAAAATCTTTTCGTTGCACCTAAATTAAGGGCTCACCGTTCATTGTTTTGTGATCATAATTTCATGAAAAACATTGGCGGTGGATGAAAACTGCCAATCTGATGGAATCTTGGCCGTTGGATGTTTAGGAAAGATCTAGTATTCATATTTGTTCTTTCCTTTAGAATTCAGAGAACATCTTCTTGGGTTTATTTTTTTATTATTAATTAATTTAACCTGTAACTTGAATTGGAGGTATCCTTAATATTTTGTCACTAAAGTTTGTCTCTGGCATAAAGTTGAGTGTTGAATTCATTACTAAAGAATAGAATATTGAAGGAAGAGAAAGAGAAAGTCAGAGTAAGGAGAGCCAAAGCACACTATTGAAACAGTAAATTTATGTAATCATTATTCACGAAAGGGAATCCATAGTTATATAAATAATGGGTTGTGCAATTACATACTGTAACTCTAGTGTACGTAGTTATGACGAGGGTATTTTAGTCTATACATAAATATGGCCCGAGGGGCCACAAACATCCGGGCGGAAGAGGCTGGGTGGACATTAGGCCGGGCAACTGCTTCTTGAGAATTGGTGTCAACTGCTCTAGAACTGTCTAGAACTAGACGATCTGTTTTGCCCTTTGGTTTGTCCATGGTAAAGAACATTGGATTTGTCTGCATGATTATGGTTAAATATATTCTTTAGGAGTCGATCTACTCTTATCAGACTGGGAAGTATTATCCTCATGATACGTAAGAGTCGGTCGGCTAGGCTTGTGGTTCTGGATCTTTTTTGGAGAGCCCTGGGATGTCATGTCACCTCTTCCACCGACTACAAGTTATCTTTGAGCTATGTGCTGACATATTTTTAATATACATAGTAACATTTTCTGATTCTCTTGCTTCTTGATAGCGACAGCTGTGATAAGCACAAGGGAATCAAAATTTTTAAGACAATTTTGTGGTATTCATGACTATTTAATGCACAATAATTAATTTTTTTCTTATTTTATGTGCCAAGAGCATTATAAATAAAGATAACAAAATGGAGAGACTTATCTTTCGAGCATACTTTTTGTGTTGATCTTTCCTCTTCTCAGTGGTGTCGAAATATGGAGGGCGGACAACTTTCTAATCCATTAGTGAAAAGGCACATACTTTGGTGTTTTAGAAAATGAAGAAGTGGGCCAAGATAGTTTCTAAGGTCGAACGACCCGGTCGTGCCAAGCCTAAGTTGAATGCTTCCGAACCGGTGGGTGAAATAGGTTCTTTGGATTCACAAAATGATAGTCCTGCAGAGGGGATCCTCGAAGATAGAAGGGTGTTTCTCGGTAAAAAAGTGTGCATGATGGGAAAAAGCCATTTAGATGACAATCAGTTTGATCAGTCGGTGAACCCTTTGGTCTCTCCCAAGTGGGCGGAATGATTAGATCAAGCACCGACTTTCAATTTATTGCCACTAGCAATGCCAGAGATAACCAATCAAGGAGTTATCCCCGACCATTCTGTGAAGAATACCTTCCAATCTAATTCTCTTCCTGCGCCGGGGAAGTGGGAGATTGGAGAGGCATGTTCTTTTAATAGTTTTGATCTGGATTGAGTAATGGATCCCTCATCGGATAAGGGTACGAAGACTCTACCACTTGTCGATTGTGGGGCTTCCCAAACTGGCATCTTGGTGGATTCGAGGTCTGATCCCGATCTTATATGACAATAAAATGTATGTGATTATATTCTTAATTTTTCCTTACTTATATTTCTTATTTTGCAACGGCTATACAAAAACTTGACATCAAAGAAAATAAGAATGCACTTATGATATTTAAATATGAAATATTACGCAAGTATGCATATCGTTATCAAGTAATATATGACTTTTTGAATAAGATATATGACTTTTTGAATAAGCCCTGAATATCAAACCCACAATGAGAAATACAATATCTAACTAAATCAGAAGAAATTAGATAAAATATTCTTATTCAAACTATAGATGCTATAATAGAAATGAAAGTTCGATTCTTTTTGGTAATTATTTTTAATTGAAAGTAAAGTAAACAACTAACTAAATTTAACTAGATATTTGTAAGATGAAGACAATATAAATAAAATATACTTTTCCTTATCATGAATAAGTAACAAGTATATAAATTCTGTTATGGAAGTATTCAAATTGTGTTATGTGAAACAGGAGCAATAGTATTATTTACCCTTACAAGAGATGATATAAAAAATATTGGCTAATTTAAAGTTTGAATAGTCTTGAAGACGGGCTAGGTAGGGAAGATACTAGCTCTCACTCTAGAGTTCTCTCTTCTCCCTTCACCTAGGGGCTAACATCTCGTATCAAAACCAAAACTATAAACCAAATTGGGGGCTTTAACATGTCACTCTAAATTCCTCTAATTCTACACCCTTTATACTTTATTTCCCTATTTATTTGCACTCAATCATATGAATTACGTTCTCATCCATACAATCTCATGTGATTCTTACCATTAGTTGACTGAGACAATACCATCTCAAATCTTACATATTCTCACAATAAATATTAACATCTTAATTGGTCAAATCAAGACGTAAATGAAGTACAAAATTTAGAATTATCACAACTTATTCCAACATTAAGGATTAGTACTTCACACAACTTCCATCCAATACTTAATCACTTATCATTATAAGGAAAAGATAAAGAAAACTACACATAATTCATGGATAAAATACAATCACACTTAAGTTTGAAAGTAGAAATCAAGCAAACAAACAATAAGTCTAAATTAAAACTAAATGTCGTCATAAAGATAAAAACTTATCTCAAATCCTCTCCACCAAACTCTTGAAGTTCCTTTGAATCTCATCTCTTTCTTTCTCTTACAATACTCTCTATTCACACACTACAACTCCTCTCTTCTTCTCTCTAAGAATATATCCTAATTAATGTAAGAGAGAGAGGCGTCAACGGCTAAGGGGCTGAGAGTTTCTCTAGGGGTGCTGGAGAGAGTAGGTCTCTCTTCAATCCAATCCAAGTTTTCTTTTATAATTTTCCAAACAGGGCCTTGATGTCACTTCAATATGTGTCCACATTCAATGAATCTTCCAAGAGTTGTCTCTTTTCAAAAGCCAATTAAATGTATTTTCGTATTCATTAACCATTTCCCACCATTTCCCCAAGAGTTGCTTCAAACACTTCTTAAAAAATTCGTTCAAATTCATTGAATCACAAAGTAACTACCTCAGCTACTTAAGCGCGAGGTACTTGGTGCTTAGGCGCGACCTTCTTGGTTTTACTGACGCTTAAGCGCCAGTTCTGAGCGCTTAGGTGCCACAATTCTTTTGCACACCTTCTTCATTTTTGCTCCAAATTTGATTCTTTTTCACTCCTTTCACCATTTTTCACCTATTTGATTGTATCTAAAAGAAAAATACGCAAATAACTTCCATTAAAGTGCAATATCTCAAAAATAGGTATAAAAAGGTGTATTAAAATCTCCCAAACTTAAAATGTTACTTGTCCTTAAGTGACACTCCAATCTTTCAAAACCAAAATAAGTAAATTATGTAAATGAGTTTCTTTAGGATATTCTAAAATTTATATCTAGAAATATAATAGTCCAATTTAGAAAAAAACATTCGTATATGTGACCAACTTAAAGTTTAAAAATTTTTAATGTAAAGAAGTCTGAAAATATGAGTTCCTATCTAGTTCAAAAATATTTGTAAATTCTCCAAATATAGAGTTTAGGCATTCTATCTTCTCCACTTAAAAATTTTTATTAAAAATAATTATACTTACTATATTATATCCCTAATTTTAAGAGTTTCTCAAGTCTTATACATTAAAAAGATTAGGCACTAATCCTCAAGCTTCTTCTCCCTTTTTCAACTTTCTTTTCCTTTTTCTTTTTCTTTTTTTTTTCTTTAGGTGAGAATTACTATATCTGGATAGTTTTTTAATGATTTTGAATTCCACTCCTTCTTTTCTAAAGCAAAGTTCTGATGTAAATCATTTACTTAAAAATATAATAATGGTTCTGAAAATAAATTTTAATAAAAGAAATTTAAGTAATGAAAATAAAAATCTAACCCTTCTTATATTTTTCAAAAATAAAATTTCTCCTACTAAAGGTAGTGACATAATATTTATCAAATTCCACAATAAAAATTTTTAACTTTAAGTTTTTCTTCATTACTATAGGTTTCAAATAAATTCTTTTACTCATTTCTATATTCAAAATTTTACTTCTCTAATATAACTTCATATACATAATCATTTTTTTTTTCAAATCAATATCAAATTTATTTGTAGCACATTTGAGAACAAATAAAATTCAAGTTTTAGAAAGTTTTTCATCCCCGCCCCCAAACTTAAAATTTAAATAAGATAAAACATTTTAGCAACATATATATANGAAAATTTTACTTTCCTAATATAACTTCATATACATAATCATTTTTCTTCAAATCAAAATCAAATTTATTTGAAGTACATTTGAGAATAAATAAAATTCAAGTTTTAGAAAGTTTTTCATCCCCGCCCCCAAACTTAAAATTTAAATAAGATAAAACATTTTAGCAACATATATATATATATATATAAGAATGAAAATTAAATATAACATGATTACAGGAATTTTCATATCCTAAATATACAAGTACAAAAATTAATTGATCAAAATTTAATTGAACTTTAACGTATAGAGATTCATTAGACTTCTATGCAGTGGGGGATAACATAAAAGCAAACAAACACACTAATAGAAATTCATAAGTGCGACATAAAGAAAATACATGGTACTAAATTGAAAAGTTTAATTATGCAATTCTTATGTGAAAGTTAGTAATATTCTAAATCTTCCTAAGATTCAGGATTAAGTCCAACAAAACTTGGCAAATTGCCTTAAAAACACAATTAACACAAGCATTACCACAAAAACAAAATATAACTACTCACATTAACATAAATACATCACAACAGTGTTCAACAGAATAAAACAAAAACAATAGTAGCAGTCTAAAAAGTACAATACAAAATAAATTAACACTACAATATAACTGTACCACATAAAGTTCACAATTTACAACTAAACTACTCAGATTAATTCTCTTCCTCCTCGTCATCATCACTATCATCACTATTCCAAAAAGCAGTATGTTCATATGGAGGATACTATGGATACGAAGAAAAACTACACTTTGGTCAACTCTGATAAGTTTTTTCCAAAAATGAGTGAAATTTTTCTTCATAATCACTGTTTCTTCTCATATAACCATCCATATGATCTACAAAATTCTCCAAATTTAATACTTTATCCGCAGTATAATTGTTGTTATATAACATCCTTTGCAATAAGTGTGACTATGAATCAGAACTCGAAACCTGACCTTGTGATGTGGTTGCATGTGAGGTAGAAGCATTTGAAGTAGAAGCACCTGAACTTCTAAAAATTCCTTCTCTCCAGCTAAATATTGAATGTTGCTAATAAGAATTCACATTAACGCTTGTGATAGGCTTCAAATGTTGTAGTATTTTCTCTCAGCTATCAAATTTAACACCCGCCTGCTCACATAAGGAAAAGATTAAGGATGTGAATCCCAAACATGCAGTGTGGCAGCAGTATCAGAATAGATGATAGTCTGATAAATCAGAGATCCAATGTCGATCAGCTTGAACTACTGAATGTAATATTTCATGGTAGCTTTATCTCTGGTAACTTCGCTGAGATGGTTGGTTAGTAGTAGATGAGCGAAAATAAAGTAGTGCCACACTTTCGATATGGCATCTAACTTTTACGCGGGGAACTTGACACTTCTTTCATTTGTTATCTTCCAAGTTCCTCTTTCCGCAGTCAATGACGATATGAAATCATCTAACTCCCCTCTATTGGATTATAATTTGAATAAAAACACAACGTACTAGGGGGCAGCTGATAAAATAGATTTATTACCTCAGGGGAGAAAGACACTGATTTTCCTCGAACCATGACCCGAACTCATCTAACTCCTCTTCATTCTTGGGGCCATTTATAAAAATCATATAAAATTCACAATAAATCTTAAATTCAAGATTAAATCACTAAACTCAACTTCTAAAAGCTTAATCTATCATTTCTATGCTTTTTCCATAGTTCTTTTCTCAAATTTTCTCCATGAATTGTGATTTTTGGTCAAATTTCCAATGTGCTCAAAATACATGGTGAAAATAAAAAAAAAAAATTTACATAGAAGTGAAGCTCTTACCTCAAGAAGATCAAATCTAGCAAATTTGGCTTGAATCCACAAAGAAATCTTCACTCTAGAAGAAGCTCTAATTCCTCACTCGCGAACTCAGAAGGAAGAAGACGACGTGGTGGTTAAAAATGGTGATTTTCGGGTTAAATTTTCACCTTTAATCGTTCATGAACCGATTTAAGTGAACTGGCTCTTAAGCACAATTGGTTCAGTGCTTAGGTGCCTACATATCGGGTTGTCTAGCGCTTAAGCGTGGGGTTTTGGTGCTTAGGCGCCAGTGCATGAATTTTGATATTTTTGATTTTAAGTGAAATGTACATCTATCCTAAGTCAAACACCCCCAAAATGAACTTATAAATATTTAATAATTATTTTCTTTCTCTTCAAATCTCCTCTTTCTCAAAATTCACCAATCTTCACTACTTCAATTCAACACAAAATAACACAAAATTTTATCACAAACAAACTCTTATATTAATTGAAAAACAAATACAAACATTTGTGATACATAATTTTTCAATCCAAAGAGTCGTGGATGAGATAACTCTTAAGTACAAGCACTAAACAAATTTAACACTAAAAACACAAAAAATAAACTTAATACTAACATCATAACACCTAACAAAAAATAAACTTAATACTAACATCATAACACCTAACACAAACAAACACTAAACTTAGAACTTAATTCCATTCTCCTTATGGGGAAAAGAATTTTGGTCTTTCATTTGTCTCTCTTGGGGTATTTGGAATATAGATCTGATAGAACAGATAGTGGTGAAGAACTCTGGTTGAGTCTTCTTCAGTCCATTTGTTTTTCAAAAGCATAACCTTGTTCGCTTCTTCTATAAAATTTGTATGACTAAATTGCATCTTAATTTGCCATCTGACCAAAGGAAAATATGTTGAGATTTTCATACCTATTTTACACTGATTTTGATGATATTGCTCTTTAAAGGAAGGTATTTTACATGTTTTTTTATTTTAGGTATAAGAAATGGACTTTTGGAGAAAAAGAAACAAAAACAGTGCAATTTGGAGCCAAAACAAGCAAGAAATGAAATTTTGCCCTGTCACCATTCGATAAGTCTTTCGATGCTTAATCTCTTTTACACTTTATATATATTTTTGAATGAGTTTACACTTTTAAAAAATGTTGTTTTCATGTTTATTTTGTAGGGCTATCTGTTAGGAACACAACGCAACTGAAATGGGGCGAAACGAAGCTAAAATAGAGCCAAACAGAGTGAAATGGTGGAGCTGCGCAGTCTGCTCGTCGACGGCGCCCAAAACGGCGCCGACGGAGAGATTTACCCGAGAAGACCAAAAAATGATAGAAAAGCTTGCCGACAGCACCCTCGAGCCCACCGACGGCATCCGAGACGACTATGGACCGACTTTTGGCGGTTATGGGCCTAGATTCAACGTATTTGGACACTTTTTGAAAGGATTCTTGTGACAACTCTTCAAACTTCATCCCTACACTTTAAAAGAATGAATTTAGGTTAAAAAAGGGGGTTTTTT
>NEWO01001020.1:139645-149698 GCA_003013225.1 Phalaenopsis aphrodite | reverse complement strand
AATTTAAGTTTTTAAAGACCAATGGAGGCATAAGATTGATACTCACTCCTAAATCACATAACGCTTTTCCAAAAAACTTATCTCCAATAGCACAAGGTATCTTAAAACTACCAGGAACTTTTAATTTTTCAAGATGGTTTTTCTAAATAATAGCACTACACTCTTCACTGAGGGCAACAACCTCGTGATCTGTAAACTTTCTTTTCTTGTTTAGTATATCTTTCATAAATTTCAAATAACTTGGCATTTGTTCCAAAGCTTCAACAAAAGGAATGTTTATTGTTAACTTCTTAAGGATTTTTAAAAATTTTGTAAATTTTTTATCTTTATTCTTCTGCTTCAGTCTTTGAGGAAACAAAGGTAATGGTTTTTCAAGGGAACTTGTGTTTGTTCATTTTCATTGTGGTCATTTTCCATTTATTCCTTCTCTTCCTCAACTTCAGCTTCTCTTTGGATTCCTATTTCAACTTCATTTCCACTTCTTAATTGAATTACTTTAATTTGCTCCTTATTTTGATCTTTTGGATTAACTTCCACAGTACTTGGAAGAATTTCAGAAGGTCTGTTATTATGTGCAGTAGCAAAATTATCCTAATTGATTTTCAATATTTCTAATGGCAGCCCCTTAATTCTATATTTGATTTCTCATATTCAACATTATATCTTTCATTATCATCTTCTTTTCCTTATCTTGGGAGTTAAGGTTAGAGTTAAATCTAGGACGATAATAAGGTAGATAATTAGGATTTCCTTGTTGTTCAAATTTCTGGAAGGATTCACCAAATTGTTATAATTATTCCAACTGAAATTAGGGTGATTTTTCCGTCCAAGTCTATAATAATTAGAATAGGGATTGTTATTTTGATTATTTATAGCATTCAAAGTTTCATGAGATGATTGAGTATCAATTATCTGTCTTTGTAAATTTTTCTCTAATACTGGGGTTATTTGAGAATAGTTCACTCAAACTTGATTAATCTTTTTAAAAGTAACAACAATTTGAGATGCTAAAATAGATATTACATCAGATTTATGAATACTAGCTACTCTCTTAAAATTTACCCTTTTAGAGGGCCATTCAAAATTGTTAGTAGTCCTTTCTTCAATTAAAGAGTATGCTTCATAAATAGATTTTGACATTAGTGATCCACTTGTAGTAGCATCTATAATAGTGCTAAGTGATCCTACTAATCCATCGTAAAATGTTTGAATTATTAACCAATATGGTAGAGCATGGTGTGGACACTTTCTCAGATCTTTAAATCTTTCCCAAGCTTCATATATCGATTCCCTTCAAACTGACCAAAAGATTTAATATCATTTCTAAGCTTAGTAGTTTTCGTGGCTGGAAAATATTTAGCTAAGAATTTTTATGATAGTTCTCCCCAAGTTCTGATAGATCTAGGTGCTAATGAATTTAACTAAGCTTTAGCTTTATCCCTTAATGAAAAAGAAAAAGTCTATGCCTAACAACATCATTAAACACTCCATTATATTTAAAAGTAGCACAAATTTCATGAAAACTAGCAAGATGTAAGTTAGGATATTCATTAGGTGTTCCACCAAACTATTTATTTTATACCGATTAGATAATAGCAGGTTTAAGCTCAAATAAATTAGCAGTAAGATCAGGATTTTAATAGTCAAGTAAAGTTCATATGTTGTCGGATTAACATAATATTTTAAAGGTCTTTGTCAATTTTCATTTATTTGATTATCTAAGTTATTTGCCATTTCGTTTAAATTTTAATTTCTTTTTTTTTTAAATTTTCTAATAGTTCATTCTAATTTTGAATCGTAAGGTACTAAGCCTTCAGATCCAATATTTCGTATAAACAAATATAATAAGCAAAGAACAAATTCATAAAAATAATTTTAAATATATAGTGATATATTTCTGGATTTTTTTATTCAATTTTTTTTTATTTTATATTTCTTATAGTTATATTATCTCAAAATTTTCTAATTTACAAAATCTATTTAATTTACCGTTACCTTCCCCGACAATGGTGCCAAAAAACATGATCCCGAGAATATAGTTGTGCAAAATATATAAAGTTGACTGCTATGCAACGATGTCAAAAGCTTGATGCAATAATTTATGAAAATTTTTTTTAAGAAATTTATGTTGGGATTTTATGTAAGTATACGTATCGTTATCAAGTGATAAAAAACTTTCTATTTAAGCCCCAAATATCAATCTCATGGGGAAGTTTTAAATTTGGAATGATAAATTAATTATGAAATTCACAGAAAGTAAAAAAAAATTACTTTCACTAATTTCGAATGTTTTGATAATATCAAAACTAAATTATTTAACTACTCGCAGAACTGAAGTGCAAAGTTTAAACAATAACAACAAAAATATTAAACTATGTTTATGTGATGAAAATTTCTTAAGTGAAAAATCAACTTTCCCACTACAATGAGATTTTGGTAAAATGAGATGAGATAAATGGTTTTAATATGTATTGCGCCAAATAGGAGTATTTTTAATTCTCTACCCTGATACAGTGTTATAGGAAATCATTGGCTAATCCCAGGTTTAGTCCCGAAATCCATGGCTAGGCTAGGAGGATACTGACTCCCACTCCAGAGTTCCCACTTCCTTTTACCCGAAGGCTGACTCTCGTTTTAGTTCTATAAACACTAAAATCAAAATGAGGATTTCAGTCTGTCACCCTAAAATCTTAAATCTACACCCAACAATGTATATTTTTCTATTTATTTGCACTTAATTCCATGAATGAAATTCTCCTTCGTGGAATCAAATGTGATCCTCACTCTGTTGTAGAACTCGTACTCGATCTCCTGGATTATATGTTTCACAACAAATTTTAACAATTCAATTAGCCAGATCAAAATGTAAATTAAGTTCAAAGTTGAAAAATCACCACAATTAATTTTATATTTTAACATTGGCACATCCATATTATCTCTTCATTTCACGATATCTCAGAGTAGGGTGAAAGATAAAGGAAACTACTTAGACTTTAAGAGAAAGATACAAAAAAACACAAATTTTACATATAAAATAAAGTTCATACAACACTTACCTGAAACTCTTTCTCAAAGCAAATGCCTTGTAGCCTTTCCTAGGAAAGGTAGAAAGAAGAAATCTCTCAGTTTTCTGTTCTCAAACACTCTTATAGAAGAATTCACACTTAATTTCAGCACAAAAACTCTAAATTCTTAAGGAAAAATCACTAATAGACTCCAAAATGGTGGTAGAATGAAGACGGAAAAGTGTATTATGTGTATAAGATTGAATTGAGGCTAGAAATGACAAAAGAAGGAGTTAACTGTTTGATCAATTTCGGCCCCAAATATAGCCTAGAGTCGGTTCTCCAATAGGTGCCTCCAAAAAATCTTCAAAAAACATACAAATTTGTTGAATCTTTTAGAAATGGGGTCTGAACCGAGACTGTCGTCGTCGGTGAAAATGTTCTGCAATTTAGTTCGCTGCTCTCTATCAAATGGCACCGTCGGTGCTAAAAAAATGTTCAACTTCTACATTTTGACTCCAAATTTCATTTTCTTTGCTTCCTTTTTGCTCCAAGTCCTAAAATTCAACAACCTGCAAGAAAACATGAAAATAACCTTCCATTAAAGTGCAATATCACCAAAAAATGAGTATAAAATATGGGTCTAAAAATGCATATATTTTTGGTGTATCAGCGAACACCATTGCAAAGCAATGTGAAATCAGATGTCAAAATCGTCATCCTCTATAACATTGTGGGCACCATTGCAAAGCAATGCAAAATTGGATGTTGAAATGCTCATCCTCCAAAATATCATGTGCATCATTACAAAGCAATGCAGAATGAGATGATGAAATCCTCATCCTCTAAAATATCGTGCGAACCATTGCAAAGCAATGTAGAATTAGATGTTGAAATCCTCATCCTATAAAATATCGTGTGCACCATTGCCAAGCAATGCAGAATGTCGTAATCCTCATCCTCTAAAATTTTGTGTGCATCATTTCTAAGCAATGTGAAACAAGATGTCAGAATCTTCATCCTCTAAAATGTCGTGTGCACCATTACGAAGCAATGCGAAATTGGATGTCAGAATCCTCATCCTCTACAATATTGTGAGAACCATTGCAAAGCAATGCAGAATCGTATGTCAAAATCCTCATATTCTAAAATATCAATTACACCATTACTAAGCAATGTAAAATCGGATGTCGGAATCACCATCCTCTAAAAAATCATGTGCACCATTGTGAAGCAATGCAGAATCAGATGTCGAAAGCTTCATCCTCTAAAATATCTTGTGCTCCATTCAGAAGCAATGCGAAATCGGATGTCGAAATCATCAACCTTTAAAATATTGTGTGCATTATCGCGAGGCAATGTAGAATTGGATGTCGAAATCCTCATACTCTAAAATATTGTGTGAACCATTGCAAAGCAAAGAGGAATTGGATGGAGAAAGCCTCATCTTCTAAAATGTTGTGTGAATCATTACTAAGAAATGCAAAATTGGATGTTGGAATCTTTATCCTCTAAAATATCGTGGGAATTAGAATTTAGGTACTGACACTGAGTGCTGAGATTTCGCAAGAATACAAAAAATTTGTGAGTGTGACACTACGTGGGGGTTGTGACAAATTCGTGCAGACAAAGATATTCATGTTGCGAAAGCGAAGAGTGTAGAACTTTAAATTTGAGAGGAACAAATTTATTAAATTTGTCATTTTTCTTGTTGTCTTTATCACATTTTTTTATTAACGTTACATTTTTCAAAATTTAATTTACATTGATTTATTCTTCAAAAAAATTTATTTAAATTTTATTATCTGATTTCTATGTATAGTTCTTTATTCATTATAATTTAGAATCAATGTATGGTTCTGCGGCTCTTTATCCATCACACAAAAAGAAAAATTTTTCAAATATACTAAAATCTGAAATAAATTTCATTAAAATGCTTCAAATATGTGTTACAAGCTAAACACATGCTTATGCTATCAAAAGATAACATGTTGTTTACATTCTGAAGCATCAACTGCTGGTACATATCAAATACTCAATACATCAAAAACATTTCATATGACATCTGCCATATTTTGATGTAGTACAAAAGGTGACAAGAGCCATCTATCTGTCCTCTATGGCGAGCTCATGATCAAGCTGACCTTCTAAGCCACGTTCCAAGACAAGAATTCCTTTTGCGTGCATGTCGTTCGCTAAATTGGAAATTGTCGGTTGCTAGAGTCGATATCACGACTCCCAATTTAATTTAATTTATATATATAATTTGGGAAAAAGTAGCTTTTTAAATTTCTAAAATATAAGACCGGAACCCTCTCATATTCTCAGTTGTTTAAATAAACAAGCATAATACCGCAAGCAACGCATCTATCCCAAAGGGTAGACAAACTACTTACTGGTGAGGGCTCGAGTAAATAAACTAATAAAATAATAACATCCATTTAAGTTTGCAAAAAACCATTTTTATGTTGACCAAGAAGTTCCCCTATTTAATACAAAAAATTAAATAGGGTTTATATTAAACTCGATTCTTAAAATTTTCCTATAAGGGCAAACCCTTATAATTAATTACATCTTAGATAACAGTAATCAATTAAGAAAATTCTCAATAAAAATGAGGGGATATTGTCTTCAAAAAAATCAAAGGGTAGGACTTTTCAAAAGAGCGGACAAAGAGGTGTGAAATTGGAATACCTTAAATTTGGAACATTTTATTTTAGAATTGAGAATCAATTTCTTTAATCCATTTAAGGTGGTCTTAAAACCAATCTTGAAAGATGAGAATTGGATGTCTTACTCTATCTGAGGTGGTATTAAACCTATCTCGAAGATTTGAGTTGAGAATCAGATGCCTTACTCCATTTAAGGTGGTTTTAAAATCGATCTCAAAAGATGAGAACATGATGCCTTACTCCATTTAAGGTGGTCTTAAACCTATCTCGAATATTTGAGTTGAGAATCATATGCCTTACTCCTTTTAAGGTGGTCTTAAAACTGATCTCAGAAGATGAGAATATGATGTCTTACTCCATTTACGGTAGTCATAAACCTATCTCAAAGATTTGAGTTGAGAATCAGATGCCTTACTCCATTTAAGGTAATTTTAAAACCAATCTCAAACGATGAGAATAGGATGCCTTACTCCATTTAAGGTAATTTTAAAACCAATCTCAAATGATGAGAATAAGATGCCTTACTCCATTTAAGGTGGTCTTGTACCTATCTTCAAAGATTTGTTTCACATTAGGAATAAAAGCTCGATGACTCACATCTGACTGAAAGGGTGACAGAAAGACCAGATTGAGAAGGAATGCTCGATGACTCACATCCAACTCAAGAGCTGATCAGAAAGTTATCATTACTTTGAGGAGGAAAGCTCAATGACTCACATCCAAACTAAGAGGTTGTAGAAAGGGAACTAACATCTCGGTACTGGCCCCGAGAACAACCCAGAAAAAAATGCAGAGTATTTATGGTGTTGAACTCATAGATATGGAAAATATGAAAATCATAATTGGTGAGCAAAAAAAATTCAAGAAACTTTGTGTAGAGTGTTAAACTCTACGAGGATGTGAGGAAATTGGTGCTAACCAAGATAGTCGTGTTGTGCAAGCAAACTGTAAGAAACCTCGAACTCGAGAGAAACAAACTCAACAAAGTTTTCATTATCTTTTCTTGTTATCTTTATCACATTTAATTATCAAAGGATATTTTCAAAATTTAAAATTTGTTGTTTGATTTTAAAAAAATAAATTTAAATTATGATATCAGATTTTCATTGTATTGTTTTACGTTCATTATAATTTAGAACCAATGTATGGTTCCACGACTCTTTATCAATCACACAAAGAGGGCAATTTGACAAACATGCTGAAAACTGAAAGAAATTTCATTAATTTTCTTCAAACAGGTGTTACAGACTGAATACAGGCTAAAGCATTAAAAGAGACATCATGTTGATCAGATCTGAAACATCATATATGGAGTACATATCATATATGTGGTTTTGACGCAGTACAAAAGTGTCCACTAACTATCATTTATCGGGTGAGCTCCTAATCAAGCTCACCTATTAAGCTACGCTCCAGGACAATAATTCCTTTTACGTGTAGTAAGAGGTGAAACCGTCACATAGCTTGTACGGGCATAACTGCTCTAACTTTGGATCTGGTCAGAACCCATACAGTATTCTACTATTGTCCATTCTTCTGAATGTCACAGATGCTCTACGGTGTCGTACCGCTAGAATGAAGTGCTTGGCTAAGTCTACTCCATTCCCCTTAAGAAATAGTACTGAATTCATTTGGCAGAGGAATCTCAACAGATCCTTTGAACTCTCCGGGGCCAATAACATTGATTTCTTTTCCGAACAGAATATTCCTCTTGCTCATGAAGGACACTTTGCAAAAGGACCGTACAAAATCATTGTGGTTTATTTGCGGAAGAGTACAATCTCCTTCATCATATATGTTGATTATACAACTGGTGGGATTGCAATCGACTGGTAATGTACTCCATCGGACCAATCTTGATCATTCTCTTTATCTCAGATGACATAGAATCCACCTCATCAAATCTTAAGATATCTGGGGGTTCCCATGCCTAACTTGAGTAAAATTGTAGCAACACTAGAGGGGACCCCCAACAGTGGCACTTCCTCATTGGATTTTTCCTCAGCTCAGCCCTCCAACTTAGCCTTCTTGCACCCACCAATAAGAGTTTGATGCCCTCCCCTTGACCATCGCAATAAGAAGGCCCATTTTCAGCTAACTCACAAGTGTGCTCAATTTCTTGGAGAAACTCTACCAAAATCTCTCAAGAGCTTCTCTCGACTTTCCTAAGCACAAGATAACCATCTTCAGCTCTTCTCTCCCCCTGACTGAGCTTAATTTTGAACTCAAAATCCTGGGCTTTTTTTGTCACTCCACAAAACTCAAAATTAAGCCACCTGAAAGCTTCCTCAGACCAAACGAGGAAGTTCCCCATCAAAATTCCCCTCTGTTGAGCCCTCTAAGCCATCTCTAGACCAAGGGGCACCACCTGTCGATCGAAATCATACTTGGAGCTTACACTAGAGCAAAATAACACTTTGAGGAGGTTCGTTGGACTCCACTGAAGCTTCCACAAGCACCCAATCAAGGCCTCACCTCTTAGGTAAAGGAATATTTCAAAAACCCTAAAAATGCCTTCGATTTCATCACTTGTGAAGAAAACTTATATTTCATATGCATGTAACCAAATAGATATGTTTGTCTCGACTAGATGAAGGTGTTCGAACAAACCATGAGTGATTTGGCTGAGTCTAGGCAGAGATCTTAGGGTTTGAAGTTGAATGTCTCGCACTTTCTAGCCTTAGGAAAATAACACTTTACGCTAATGAGGGAGCTAGAATAAAGTGTTCTTGTCCAAATAAAAATAACATTCATTTGTTGATTATACATTTTATTTTATTCAAATATTAGCTCAAGCATTACATATGATTTGATGAACGATAGTAAATACTTAAAATTTAGAACTTTAAATGCTACTATCTAATCACAGGAATATGTTTAATCAATATATATAAAAACAGTATTTATTTTTTTCATCGACGTATAATGGAATAGCAAAATAATGAAGAAAATTGCTTATAGAATCCTCTCAAGGAAATGAGATCCTATGATATAAGTTGGGGCTTAAACTAAGAAGTGCAGTAATAACACGTGAAATATATAAACCATGGATAAATTTAATACAAGTTAAAGTGAAGCAAGCATAAGGTTGCTCGAAAATTAAAGGGAAGATATAGTGTATGAGCATAAAACGTACATGGCAAAATTAAGAGAGGACATATGACTAGCCAAGAATTTATAGAAGAAGAGAATCATATCTAGAGTGTGGCGCAATTGGTCGGTGCAAAGGTGAGCTGCATGCTGGAAAGGTCATAGCCAATATGAAAGTTTTGTTGTGCAATATTACCAAATATGCTGATAGAATCTCGGGTGCTGCCACTAGAGACCATTGCCAGGCACACAATATTTTGAGAAGCCTCCACAAACGCATTGGATTGTTGCAAGACCACTGACGCCCCACCAGAAAATTGGAAGGTGATCTCTGGAAACTGAGCGGAAGCTCCACTTCCAGAGACATCAAAGCAAAGGTTGAAGACGCCATTTGGATCTGTGACTTGGGAAACGCTAACGCTGCTATTCACGTTGCTCTCCACGGATTGCAATGTGTTATCATCAAGGAGTGTTAGAGTCGTGCCAGAGTCAATGATGATGTTGCCTTGGGAAGGCGCCTTTGTTTGAACGGGCTTCTCGACAGTGACTGTCTTTCCGGCCACGTTGATGTGTTCAAGGCTAAGAAAGTAGAATGTGTCCGGAGAACCGGAGATCAAGGGTGTGGTAACAACATTAGAGCCAGAGACAACCGCATTAGAGCCAAAGTTGAGCTTGCTCGTTGCAGATGTTTGGGTTGATGAGGGCAAGCAGTACGAAAACTTGCTCCCAATGGTAGAGCCGAGTTGGCGGATGAGTGAGAGCTTTCCTCCACCTAAACCAACGAGGCCAGCATCTTTCTTGTCAAAAGTGCCATTGCTCTGATGGGTGCACCCAAAGAGAGTTATGGGAATTTGCATTGGACGACCACCGGTAGAGTCAAAACCTATTGTCTCCGTGGAGAGGTAGCCTTCGACGATTGACCTGTCACCATATCCATATTGATAGTGGCACTGTGACGAGGGGCCGCAACTGCTTTGTGGTAGTATCGAGCAAGAGTCTGTATTACAGGAGATTGTTTTGTATGTAGATGAAGCTTGTGGGTCAAAAAGAGGGGCAGTTTGGGAGTAGCATTCATTACACGGGGTGCATTGGACCCATATGAGATCACTGCCTGTGTCAGCGATGGCGAGGATCTTCTTTGTTGGTGTGCCAAGGTAGAAGCTCATCAAGTACTCGAAGGTGTTTGGGGTGATCTCTGAGTAAAAGTTGTCGGCATCATCCATGGGAAGTGCAGAGGAAGAACTACGGGACTTGTGGATGGCATCACGAAAGTAGATGGCACGGGA